>DWDX01001156.1:0-20201 GCA_018245675.1 Agara michaeli | reverse complement strand
CGCGGCCTCGCTCTCCGAACGTTGCCGGATGCAGTCCACTAAGTTCAGCAACAGTTTGCATGACATGGTCTGGATACTGAGACAATTTGAAACGGAAAGTGAGCAATTGCACCGGAGCATTTTGAATTTTAACAACCTTACAAGTGTGTATTTCCTTAGGAATTCAAAAATCACGAACACAAATTACCAGAACAATATGGAAAAAGTTGGCATGCCGCATGAGTTTCAAGTCTATATAAAAGTAACAATATTTCTTTTCTACTTTTTAGTCTGTTCTAAAAATGTGGTATAATTATTTTTTTTAAAACATTTCGGTATTCTACTCATTTACTTTGTACATAAATGGCTTTACTGCAATTGAATAAAATAAGGAAGTCATGTACAGAACAAGAAATCCCTGGATCAGTCACAACCAAGTAACATAAGGCACAAAAGACAGATAACCGACTTGCCGATTGCGACTGTAACCCTGAAACTAACAATCCATATTCTTTTATTTACCTAGTGGGCAGCGATTCGTCGTGCACGTTCTTGGAGAATAAGTGTGCAGCAATGGCCAGGTCGCTCAAAGGCAGGTGTTGACGCACATGATGCACGAGGTCCGCTAGTGTGGAGTAAGCCAAAGGTCGCAACGACTCGTGCACCGTCCAGCCGCCGCCCAATAATACGTCCTCGTCGAAAAGACGCTCCATGTATGGAACGAATTCTAAATGGTGCCAAATGAAATATGACATTTTCTCATTGTGTGTTGTTATTAGATTTATTTTGGAGCGAAATCTGTATATGTACATTAACTGCAGGCTACCACTCAACACCAGACACATGTTATATAAGTGGTTGTTAACAAAACATTTGATTTAAATCAACAAAAATACAGAAAAAGTTCAATTTAAAGTAAATATTTAAAGTTAATTTTGAAATTAAACAGATTTATTATAAAGAAACATACCAATACTGCACATATTTGTATTAAAAACTTAAAAACAAGTAGATTGGCACAAGGTACTAGTCATCGCACTAAGCTCCTCATCACACAATTGTGTTGTCTTCAGAATGAAAGGTGTATATCAAATTTCAGATCAATTGTTCTACGGCTAGGGGATTTGACCAGACACACAAACCAGGCAGGTTAAATAAAACAATTATTTAAAGGGTTCTCATTTCTGATAACTGTGGCAATATTTTAGCAGCTATGAAATATGACTTACTTAATCGTAAATCTGTAGCTAGAATGTGTCTTGTAGCTATCACAAGTTCCTTTCTAAGATGAGCCACTTCAGGAGGACAAAGTGTCAACAGTCCAATAATACCCTTGACCATAAGATTAGCATGGTTAGCTATTGTGTCTTGATAAATTCTGATGATGTAAGCTAAGAATGCTAAAGTCTTAATTTGAGCTCCCATAAAATCAACAAAAACCTCTTTGTTGAATGAATTGGAATTCCTGTAAATAGAAAAGTGATTCTGTTCTTCACACTTAATTTTACAGTTGTTTTATAACTTCAGTATAATATAATATCAGACTCCACTCTCCTCTTTAGTGCTTGTGTAAAACTTGAATACACCCTATATTTTTATACCTTTACAATAATATAAAACTCATGATAAGTGTGAGAGCAGTGTTACCTGTGTGTTAAAGCTGGTTGCAGTGTGATGGTTTCCATAATCAGGGGTATAAAATTGCTGACCTCCTGGTGCACATTCTGCTTATACAGTTGATACATCAGAACAACTATTATGGGTAATTCTTGTATTACTTTCAAAGACAGCACTGATCTTGGAATGAGATTATACTGAAATATATTGTAAACAGTTATAATCACTGCGTTATTTGACGAAATAAATCATTCATTACCTTTATATATCATGTGATATGAACGCAATAGAAGAGCATACAGAATACAAGATTCCTTTACTACTCTGTATCAGTCTGATGTCCTCATAAGCTAAATATTACATTACTGCATATACATTTTTGCAATGTATACATATCACAATTATACACACTGACTGCATCAAAGAGCGTTCTTTAAAAGTTCATCATGTAATACTTACAGTTACAATACTACCATCTATTAATTTCTTCTCGGTATGAATAGATGTTGTTGTGTATGTCTCCTGTAGCATCTGATCAATATTGACATCGGTTAGTTCCTTTGCCCTGACTGGGGCTTTCGGTTCGAAGATCTTTGGCAGATGGTTTGGCAAATCTGAGTAAATCGCTTTCACCCATTGCAGGAATTTATGAATCTAAAAAAAGATGTAAAATTATATTCAATGCTATTTTTAATTGCAATAGGTTCCAAATTATGTGTCCTAATACACTTTTATCAAATGTCTAATTGCCAAACAATTGTTTATTTGACATTTTAAAAAGGTTCCTATTAATATTAATCTAGGCTACTCACATCTACGTCTGTTGTGTACGCAGGTCTATACTGCTTATGCAGTTCCATGAAAATCTTCAAGCACACTAGCACATTCTCCTCATTCTCTATTTCCATTAGCTTTAGCATTAGAATCAGAATGCTCTTAACATAGGGTCTCAATGTTTCACTGATGGGCAAACGGTGTATCATTTCCAGGATGAGTTTTCTCACTTGTTGTATATTATACTCAGCGATGAAATGTGGCTCACCATCTTGTAATATTTTGATGAATATTTTCAAGGAATGATCTAAAAATTGTGGATATTGAGGGGAACTTAATATTACCTGGAATGAAATGGTACAAACTATCAATTAACTATCCACCTTTACAATATTCCATTGTGAACGTCGGCATGTTGTGAATATCATGTTCATCATCATCTACTTTTCATTCCACTACTGGACATCGAGTCTTCTTTCGAGATGAGATAGAGTATGGTCGTAGTATGCCAAGGGGCTTAGTGTGGGATAGCAGACTGCACAGCCCTTAGATACATCGTAACAAACTGTAATGTAAGTCAGTTTCCTCACTGTTTTACATTCATTGTTATGACAAGTGATATTCATTAATATTAAAAAACTCACATCTGCTTACTACTGCTTAAAACACAGAAATATCTCTGTCATAATTTATCTGTGTCTGTAATCTGTATGTCATATGTATGCGTACAATGTCAAATTAATGCATCTACATGTTTACCTTCATTTTTATAACAGTCTAATCAATTCTAGGCTATTAGACTATTTAGCAAAACATTGCCATTGTTAGCCCTAACCGATTTTAGTTTTTTTTAATAATCATGGACTTGCATTTTCAAAATGGGAGACGGTAGTAGTAAAAATAAAAAAAAGAAATTTACTACAATAAAAGCATTTCAATATGATTTCATTTTTTTATACTGAATAATGCAAGGTCAGCTAAGAAACTGAGAACAGTGAGGGTGTGGCTACAGACAGGCCCTTTGTCAAGCACACAGTTGTGAAATGCACAGCCATATGTGATTAGCCTGCACAGAGATACTATTAAATAGTTATTTGGTCCTATTAAAATCCATCAGTGACTTAAAACCTCCAGCAATCTGGAATTGCGTTGGAGCTTAGTACATCCATTACTCCATACCAACAAAGTGATATATTAGTATGTACTATAATACAACTGAAACATTATTGACATTCGATTTATTTCTATCGATTGGCGGCGTTGAATATCAAAAATGAACAAATTATAAACATTTAGAACCATTTAGAACCGCAGCACCTGAAATAATATAGTACCTGAAATAATATAGTATCAGAAACATGTCGGTCGCAGCCATCGTTTATATTTTTAGTGATAAACGTACTTACCTCAAAGTTTTCATTGAGTTCCTGGGCTGCTTTGAGTTTGATTTCATCCTTAGCGCCAGGATCCGCCAGCATCGTGACATAGCTGCGGTATGTATTCATTTGCGTATTTGGGTCCCCGGCTCCACCCGAGGACATCGCCGCCATCATTGTAATCAACTCTCGTCTAGAGTCCTACATGTCTACATCTATTGGCAAATGTAATGATAGCATCAAGAACTTTCTACCACTTATACAGTTGAATATTCTTCACCGGTTTTGCTCAAAGGTCCAATATGCCTATATTAATAACTTTACCATATTTGATTAATTAAAGTGAACCTCTATCTGCTAGGACTATTGCAATCTACAAGTACGACGCCATTTGCTCGCTGATATTGAAATATACAATATTTTTTATTCTGCACAAGCGCACAACAATTTATCTGTTTTCACTTTATCTTGTCACCTGGCGTTCATGTTGGCATTACGAACATTAAGTGTTGTAAATGAGGAGCATTTTCCTTAACAAGTAAAAATAACAGGTTTATGAATATAACAATAATAAATCACTGTTCCAGGCCAACAGCTGTGTATCTATACGTGTGTGTGTGTTGTGTGTGTTGTGAAATAACAGCATAATAGAGTTTGCATTACAAGCTAAGAGCTTAATCTTTTTAGTAGCTGTGATTGCTGTAATTACTCTGTAACAGGCCAAACTGCCTGTTACCGGTTTCTTAGTAATAACAAGTAAAACAACCTTCAGTCATGCTAACGTAAATTACCTTAGTTACAAAAAGAAATATCATCTGTTAGCAGCTGTTACATTCCAAAACTTGGATACTTATCACACATGTATAAATAAGGTTACTAACATATTTGGACACGGGATGAATAAATATGGAACATTATTTGATGTATCTCAATCAATGAAGTGCTTAAGCATCATTTGCGGTACGAATACACAAAGAAATAGAAAGCAGTGACGGAATGGTATAGAGACGGCATGGAAAACATCTGACATCATATCTCTTGCCGTCACATCATGCGAATCTAAATATCCCCAAAGCGCCCATAAATATTTCACACCAGATAACAGAAATATCGATATTGAAATATTTTTGTAAGCATTGGTATGTACCAATGCAACCTATGTAGGTTAATTTACATATTTAGAATGGCAACATTGGCGCTATAATCGATTTTTGTCTGTAATGGTCTCCATCATTGCGACTTTCAGTATTATGTATATGTTTTTAAAAGTAAAAAAATTCAAGAGTTGGCCATCAACATTAATAATCAAGATTTGCGGACCGTTTATTCGGATACAAAATGTGGTTAACGTAGATAATCCGTCTTTATAGCAAAATATAAAAAGATTTAGTAAATATGCAAATATTCTGATGTTTTAGAATTATTTGGTTGACATTGGAGGTAGAGAGAAAATTGTCTCTATGGGTATCTCTAAATAAATGAAAACGAAATCTTAATAAGAATAATAATATTTGTTGCCAAAAAGATAAGTACATAAAGCATAAAAATCATAAAGATGGCTGAATTTAGTGTGCAACTAAATTTTAAAATGAGTTTTACACCCTTGAAATACAAAGTTAACATTATTGATGTATTTCTTACACTAGCTTATTCAAATCCATTTTATACGGTTCCTGTTTCATAGGATCCCACTTGAATTAAGAAAAACCTTTTATAGGTATATTATGCCTTATAATTATTTTGTAATTTTAGGGAAAAATTGATAATTTAATTTATTCATTCCACATCGATTTAATGGCATCCGTGACAGCCTAGTGGTTTTGAGTCTCTCATTACAGGGATCTGGGTTGAAATGTTATAGCGCATCTGTTTTAGAAAGTGACGAGCGTTTTAAAAATTAAAATAGTCCAATTGCTTTAACCATAAAGGAAAACATCGTGAAGTAACTTTTGCACATGAGGTGTGTGATGGTCGCTAATCTTCAAGTAGCTAACGTAGTAGATCTATGACCTTTAAACCTTTTTATTCTAAGAAGAGATCCGTTTCTAGCAATAGAACAGTGAAAGGGTTGAAACAAAAAATATAACAAATACTCCAACATGATTTGAGTGAACCCCAACTCAAAAATTTTGGTATTTTTTTGATATTCGGTCTTTAGTTTTTCACGGTAATGTTACTAGAGAGCTGTTAGTGCTGCAACATTACAATACCTTAAAGACTAATTTTAGTTAATTCATGAATTGAATATAATAGATATTACTTTATATGATAATAATCAAGCTAAGCATCAGATTGTGTTAATTATAACGATGAATAATGTAGAAAGGCTATTTAGCTAGACATGAATTCTTTTTTGAAGATTGGGAATTCAAGGGTAAAGTAGTTACATTGTCTATGGCATATATACATAGGCTGTACATCGTCTAAGAATTGTGTTATTTAAAAAAAAACTTGTTGTTTATTCCATGTCATGGGCAGAGTGATTATATACTCTTTGGTCATGGGCATCGATGTATGCTTTTACAATATTTTTGTAAAATGGGTTGAAAATGAAACAAAAATAACTTAGTGGTTGTGGAAATAATCCCAATATTACCTGAAAGTTTAACTAAAATGTGATCATGGCTACCTATACGACGGTATTAGTCATAACATTCTGGTTATGGTGTACAATAGTGTACGGGTTCGAGTATATATCACAATATCCGATTCACCAAAATGCGACTTTTCAATTCAATCATCTTGCAGTCGATGAAGTTAGCGGGCAAGTGTATGCCGGGTCAGTAAATTGGTTACACCAGTTAAGTCCGGACCTAAAACCGATTCATGTAGTCAGTACCGGCCCGAAGCTGGATAATCCGATGTGCCATGCAACCGGCTGCTCGTCACCCGATATATTAACATCATACATCGACAATGTGAACAAGATCCTGGTGATTGATCAAGAATCTCGAATCGTGATAGCGTGCGGCTCAGTTGCCCAAGGCTCCTGTTACAAATACAATTTGGGTGATTTATCAGCCAAGCCGGAGTTTGTGCCTGAGAGCGTCGCCGCTAACGATGCGGACGCGTCTACTTACGCTTTTATCGGACCTGAACGGTACATTTCCTGGCACCGATCCAATGTGCTGTATGTGGGGACTACGTTCACAACCAATGGAGATTACCGACATGACGTCCCAGCAATATCCAGCCGCGACCTCATGAGCCTCCAACTGGCCCAGTTTACGTTCTCCAAACAAAGTTTGATACAAATTGATGTTAAGTATAGAGACAATTTTCTAGTGCAATATGTTTATGGGTTTAATGCAAGTGATTATGCTTATTTTCTTATTATACAAAAACATTCTCATCTCGCTGGTAATGAAGAACTTGGTTATGTGTCACGCTTGGCTCGCACCTGTGTGAATGATGATAATTATAATAGTTATACTGAGGTAACTTTTGAGTGTAACGTCCAAGAGGAAACTGCTGATGGTAAGATTGATTTCGTCAATTACAATTTAGTTCAAGATGCAAAAATTGCTAAGGCTGGTTTCAATTTGGCCACACAATTAGGTATAGAAGTGGGAGATTCCATTCTTGTTGCATTATTCAGTCCATCTAAAGGTATCACCAATGAACCTGCATCTAAATCAGCTATTTGCGTATTTTCCCTTCAAGAGATAGAGATCAAGTTTAATGAGAATGTTCATATGTGTTTTAATGGTAGTACTAAAGCTAGAAATATGGGTTACATATCAGGTATGATATCAGATGGTAAATGCCCTAGTGTTGGTTCCACAGGTAACATACTAAATTTTTGTGAAGTAGGGCTAAAAATTAGTGGTCTCTATCCCATAAAAACATCTTCTGTCATATATTGGAATGAAACATTAATGACGTCAATCACCATGTCAGTCACAGGTCTCCATACTGTGGCTTTTTTGGGTACAAGCGAAGGAACATTGAAGAAAGTGCTAATTGATGCTGACAAAGCTTTGGAATATTCAAGTGAAGATATATTACCTGGTCAAAAAATTCTCCCTGATACAACATTGTCACCGTATCAGAAGACCTTGTATGTACTGGGTAAAAACAGTATCATTCAAATACCAACTGAACGATGTGCTGAACATGGAAACTGCTCTTCATGCTTAGAATCAAATGATCCTCACTGCGGTTGGTGTTCTTTAGAAAAACGTTGCACAGTGCAAAGCATGTGTCAAAAAGGAACGCAGAGTGCACCAAGATGGCTGTCTCAGTACACAAGCCAACAGTGTATTGATTTTGAACAAATACTGCCAGATAGAATTTCTATGACAGAAGTCACTACAGTTCAGCTTATTATAAGAACATTACCAGAACTCCCATTTGGTGCAAAATATAAATGTGTATTTGGTAATACCTCTCCAATTGATGCAGCTGTAACATCAAATGGTCTTGCTTGCCCTACTCCAGATCTTAAACATAGACCTAAAATTCCACCATCACAAGACCATGTGTATGTCCCACTTTCAGTTCATTCCTCAGAAACTAACAAAGATTTTGTTTCAAGGAACTTTGCCTTTTATGATTGCTCCAAACATACAACATGTCACACTTGCATAACAAGTGAATGGGCTTGTAATTGGTGCATTTATGATAACAAGTGTACACATGATATTTCTTTATGTCAGAGGACAATTATCAGTGGTGAAAATAATCCATCCAAACTCCTTTATCATGGCATTGGACACTGTCCTAGAATAAGACAGTACAAAAAGCCAATTTTATTACCTAACAATGTTCCAAAGGAATTGGAATTAGAGGTAGAAAACCTTCCACATTTGCAACCCGGTCACACAGGATTCCAGTGTATTGTAAGCATTGAATTAGCTAATATGATTTTACCGGCCAGAGTCGAATCCAATCATTTTATTGTATGTGACAAAACAATGTATTCATATGAAGAAGATGTAGGTGAATACAATGTTAGTGTTAAAGTATTTTGGAATCATAAGCATTACATAGACACCATAACAATTACCTTGTACAAGTGTGAAATTCTTGGATCCCATAGAGACCATGCAGATTGTTCCCTGTGCATAACAAGAAATTCTGTTTATCAGTGCACTTGGTGTGGCAATTCCTGTTCTTATAGTGAATCTTGTCTTGAAAATCCTGTTACAGAATGTCCCAAGCCTAGAATTGATATGATAAAACCTTTAAGTGGGCCAGTTGAAGGTGGAACGATAGTTACGATTGAAGGTAGTAATCTTGGCTTAAGGGTTGAAGAGGTCACAGGAAAAGTGAGAATTGGTGAAGTATTATGTGAGATAGTAGACTTTGAGGTGTCTGTTAGTATTACATGCAAAACTGGTCCTTCTAATAGTTCAACAGTAGCACCAGTTATTGTGGAGAATGATGCTGGCTATACAGAATCATCAGTACTTTTTAGTTACAAAAACATTAAACTTCAAGGTATATACCCAGCTTTGGGACCTGTATCTGGTGGTACACAATTAGCTATAGGTGGCCAACATTTAAATATTGGTTCATCTGTTTATGCATATTTGGATGAACTACCATGTTCTGTCAATAAAACTCAAACATCAAACAGTAGATTAATATGTATCACACCAAAAGCGAATATACCTAGAGTGATACATACTCTAACAGTGTCTATTGATAATGCAAATCATACCTTATATGGTGACTTATTCAATTACACCACCGATCCCACTGTAATGGAAATTAAACCTCTGAAAAGTTTTGTATCAGGTGGTAGAATGATAACAGTTCATGGAACAAATCTACATACTATCCAAAAACCATTAATGAAACTATATTATGCAAATGAAATACTCCCAGTTAATTATACTGCGTGTTCAGTTTTAAATTCCAATCAGATGGAATGTCCAAGCCCAGCTATTAATAAAAAATATCAGGATATACTGCAAGCAACTAAATCACAGACAAGTACACCACAGGTTGCAATGAAAGTCGGTTTTGTTATGGACAATGTGGAAACAATGCATGATTTAGAAAAGTACTTTAATCCACCACGAACACATATGGTTTATGTAGAGGATCCTCACGTTTATCACTTTCCGAATCGTATCAAATCATACAAAGGTGATCCATTAGTAATAGAGGGTGAAAATTTAATAAGAGCTAGTGATGAGTCTGATGTAGTTGTGACAATTGGTATCCAACCTTGTAATGTTACTAGCCTGACTATGCAACAACTTCTATGTACACCCCCGGAAGTACAACCATTGAATACAGATGAAAATGGCTTACAAATTACTGACATAAATTTACCTTTGGTGGTGGTTAAAATAGGCCATAACTTGAGATTTCCTATAGGATATCTACACTATGAGTTGTTAAGAAACTACAATTTTCCACCAGAAGCTATAGCAGGTATTGCTGCTGGAACAATTTTTTTAGTACTCATATTTATGATAGTCTTGGTTATGTATAGAAGGAGAAGCACTAAAGCAGAAAGGGAGTATAAACGCATACAGATTCAGATGGATACCTTAGAGAGCAATGTTAGATTAGAATGCAAATTAGCATTTGCAGAATTGCAAACTGATATGTCTGATTTGGCAGCTGATTTGGAGCATTCAGGCATACCAACTCTTGATCATGTCAATTATGTCATGAAAGTGTTTTTCCCAGGAGTATCAGATCATCCTATTTTAAATGTTCAAAGTCAATTTATTAATACACCAAGAACAAATTATGATGCTGCTATGTATCAATTTGAACAACTTTTAAATAACAAATGTTTCCTTCTGTCATTTATAGACACATTAGAAGCCCAGAAATCTTTTAATATTAGAGATAAGGTGAATGTCGCATCTCTGTTAATGGTAATTCTTATGGGTAAAATGGAATATGCAACTGATATTTTGAAATCTTTGTTGTTACGTCTTATTGACAAATCTGTTTGCAATAAGCATCCACAGTTAATGTTGAGAAGGACGGAAAGTGTTGTAGAAAAGATGCTAACAAACTGGATGGCTCTATGTATGTATTATTACCTCAAAGATTATGCTGGCCCCTCATTATTCTTGCTATTTAAAGCTATAAAACATCAAATAGAAAAAGGTGTTGTTGATGCTATCACTAATGAGGCTAGATATTCGTTATCAGAAGAAAAACTGCTAAAAGAACAGATAGATTATCAGACTGTAACTTTACATGTAGTACAGGAAGATTTTGATGACAAAGTTCAATGCAAAGTCCTTGATTGTGATAGCATATCACAGGTAAAGTCAAAGATATTGGATGCTCTGTTTAAGAATACTCCATTTTCAATGCGACCCTCAGTCCATGAAGTTGATCTAGAATGGCGTCATGGAAGAGGTGGGCATGTCACACTTCAGGATGAGGATGTCACTACAAAGACAGTTAACGGATGGAGAAAATTGAACACGTTAGCTCATTATGGAGTTAAGGAATCTGCTGTTATGTCTCTGATATCGCGACAAAATGATAGCTTTAATACACCTTATAAAATTCCATGTAAAAATTGTACTGGCATTTATTGTTCAAATTCTCACATAAGAGTGTACAAGAGCGAGATAAGTGATCAGAATGTTCATTATTACCACTTAGTGAAACCTATAGAATACCAACATATTGTAAACAAAAGTTCAGAACATAGTCATAAAGCCATACCAGAAATATTTCTTACGAGACTTCTTTCTACTAAAGGCACAGTACATAAGTTTGTTGATGATTTCTTTGGCACTATTCTGACTGTAAATGAAGTTCTCCCTCCTGCTGTTAAATGGCTATTTGACCTGTTCGATGATGCGGCTCGAGTCCACGGTATCATGAACCCCGAAGTTGTACATGCATGGAAGTCAAATAGTTTACCTTTGCGGTTTTGGGTCAATTTAATAAAAAATCCAGATTTCATATTCGATATTAACAAAACGGCAACTGTCGATTCCTCTTTGTCTGTGATCGCTCAAACATTTATGGATGCTTGTACATTGACTGAACATCGTCTTTGTAAAGATTCACCTTCAAACAAGTTACTGTTTGCAAAAGATTTGCCCACTTACAGGGAAATGGTCATACAATTTTATCAAGCTGTATCTCAATTACCTCAAGTAACCGACCAAGAACTGAGTACTTCAATGCAACAACTTTCAGTGGAACAGTTGAATGAATTTGATACATTGTCTGCTTTGAAAGAGTTGTACATCTATGTCAGTAAATACAGAGAACAAATTATTTTAGGTTTAGAAAATAAAATGCACCTAGCTCATAAATTAGATAATGTAGCATGCACTATGGAAGGTGATCCTACATCCATATGCTGACTATATGATAACATGAATGACGATTTAATTGCATTTACGTAATTTATTTTAAACACCATATATTTTGTAAAAAAAAGCTTTAATTTATTCTAAAATACTCAGATTAAAACAAATGTATTATGTAAAAAGACTAAGGTATCAACTCCATAACAGTAGTTAGGTTTAAACTTTTTTTTACTGAATATTATACAATTATTAAAGGTAAGGATATAATATTGTTATAGTGTGTACTATATTTATTAAGCTATCTTACATTTTCTTTCCTATAAATACATAAAATTTGATTGATGTTATCATTTTAACATTGTAATTTATGTATAAGCAGCTCTCCCAGTGGCCATATTTTTCTGAATGCCATTCTTTATGATTTCAAATGTGGAATGTCACTGTGTTAAATGTTAATACCTCTGTCCTTTATACAGTTAAAATATTTTTTCTGTAAGACACATAGTCTGGCACTGATATAAGATACTGTAATATATTTATATGTAAGCAGCTAAATACTTAACTATTGATGTTTACTGCTAAGATGTATGTGTAAATAGATGTAAGTTACAATAAGTTAAGGAAATGTGATATTTGTATTTGGAATATTTATAACATTTTAATGGTTCACTGTGCTTTTCAAGATTTAATATATTGAACTCAAATTTAGCATATTAACGAAATTTTAATGCATTTTCGATTCTTCTTTTTTATATAAAACTTTTGTAATTTGTATGGATTCTGTAAAAAAAGAAATCTAAATATTAATATGCACACAATATTATTTAGCTTGGTAAGTTACATAAAGTGCCCAATTTTAATGGGGTATTATTGAATTTAAAATCTTAATAATATTGATTACAATGTCACTTTTTTGTCAAATGAGCTATAAGAAAGTTAGTAACATGATAAGTTTTATTTGCATTTAAATTGATATCAGAATCGGAAGACTAGAATTCATTACGTAATTCCTAATAGGCGACTATGGGGTCATTCATAAAATACATTTGCAAATATTGAAGGATAATTCTTAGCGTGACAAGATGCGACAGTAGCGGGTAGGTAACTTTTTTTTGTTATTCTTTTAATTCACTGCTATATGGTAGTAAATATTTGTTACATAAATAACTTTATTTTTGCTCACACAATTTCTATACATGTTATGCAATGATTCGTATCAAAAAGCCGTTCCGGGCGGAGTTCGATTTGTGACGTTACGGTTACAGAACATGTTATGAAAAAACGCGGATCCGCGGGGTATATTATGGATGATCCCGGGTTAAAACTTTTTAAAATTATATTTCGATCTCAATACACTGCTTTGCTCAACGGTATCATATGTTATATTGCTAAGGTAAACGTTTAATGTTTGTTTAAATTTATATTTTTAGATTTCAGGCTCGAAATGTATTCATAAAAGGCTTATAATAGACTCCATTTCATATACCAGACAGCATTTGACAGATGGCAGTTTTAAAGCACTAATGAAGCAGTATGCCAATCGTGCCCACGCTACCGATTTTTAATTACAATTAAAAACAAAATATTACGTTTGAGTAATGGCTATAGTAGAATCGCAAGTGAAAATGTAGTCTACATTTTTTAACGCATTGCATTATGTGTAACATTGTATTGCAAACGTATAGTTACAGCAGAATTGGCCGGCAAAAATGTTGTATATAGTAGATATTTGTTTGTTATCTAATTACTTGTAGTTTAATGTAGTATAATTGTTTCTCTATTAATACAATTGGTTAAACAAATATTACATAGTATCAGTTTTTATACAATATGGTAACTATGTTAACTAAAAAAATAACTTATGGCGAACTCGACGAAAATGGATTCTTTTTGTCGCCTCGCTATGAATAAATGTAAAAAAGTCAACATAATATATAATCGACTTATTACCGTTAAATATTATTTTATTGTTATAACTTTAGCATTTGATTAACTAATTATTTGATTTTGTGAAACAATTCCTATAATCTTTTTGTACTGTTTCAAATGTAAATGTTACGTGAAATGGAGTGCAATGTAAACCGCCGAGCAAACTTCACTATTTTAAAATACTGTTCTAAGAGTCAATCTGATGCCATTATAATATTCCATTTACAAAGTTAAAATAAGTATATAGAATGTATTATGTTAGTATATAAGGCATCGTAAATCACCCGTCTCTTAAAATTTTATATAATTGATTTAGAAATATACTTATTTATCAATATTTTGGTTATAAATTTCGGTTTGAAAGGAAAACATTAAGAAGTCGAATGCGCATTATCGTTTCAATTACATTTATTAGACTCAAAATACATGTTTTTTTAGGCAAAATAAATAAAACACTGACGCTTTGAAGATGTTCTAATAAATTTGTACACTTGTAAATTACCGTTATACATGTAATAATTTCACTTAGGCCTACATATTTCGTTGTTCCGTTTATCCACTCTTCTAGGCCAGTGTCTCGAATAAAATATGTCCATATTTTAACGTACAAAAATTGCCAGCGTCATCGAATGATTTCTCTCGTTGCATATACAAATTAAACGTGTCCCTTATTTTCGTTTAACTTTCATTAAAAATATGAAAAAATATTCTCGATATTTTAAATTGTACATACTACACATTATCTCTTACCCAGTTCCATATCACCACTTGAGATCAGTAATTTGGATAGTAATTGTACATGAAAAGCGCACACATTAAGTGTAACTCATGCCGATGGTACCTACACTTGCGTCATACGTTTTTTGTTTTGTCAGTTTATATGGCCAGTGCACTTTGCTTCTCCTTCACAGATGACTTTAGGCTTTTTTAAACAAACTGCAGCCGATTGTACAAAAATTGCTGAATATCAACATGCGCTGTTTATATAGCGTTGACATTGATGCATATAATTCGAAGAGCGACTAACGAGACAATTTTAATCAATGTGCGTCATCGAGGTTGCTACTTCCTTATCATCAACTGTGATCGTAGCCAAATGCAATACTAAAATTAATTTAAAAAAAAAAAACCATAGTCGACCAACAATCTTAGACGTATTTTTTTGTTAATTATCTAATGAAAATTCTCGGTAAAAAAAATAGAACCAAAGTATAACATCTATAACAAAATTGTACGTAATTCAGCAAAAAGGATCCAATCTACATGTAAAAATCATATGTATATAACAAATGGCCTTATGTCGATGAAGTCGGTGCCGAAATGCTCAAGCGGCTAAAATTGTTGTAATTTTAATATAAAAGCCGAGTCGATGCATGTTGGATCCCTTTCATTATGACGTGGTAACTATTCGAAATTACATACATTTTTTTTAAACTATTTTGAGATGTCGAATACAATGACAAAACAATAAAAAGGATGCTGTAAAAATAAAACAAAATTGCCGTTACGACAAACGCTAGTTGAAAAATCTGGCATTGTAACATTAAAAGATATGTGCTTTTCTGAATGTGCGCCATAAGCTATAATATTTACATCACCATAAAAGGCACCATTCTAATACAATTTTTTCATATTCTCCACAACAAGCATGAATCAATTCTGTTCACAACAACAACAAGAACAACAACGATCATAAGCATTCTCTTTAAAAAAAAAAAAAACAATTTGTAACACTGAAAGTATTGCACTATCCACATGTATGTATACTATACATTTGAAAAGTATAAAACGTTCACAATTTTTTCAACCAAACAATTCCAGCTGCCTATCGCTGGCTACGTAAAGTATAAAGGTGTTGTGGTACTTTAGAAACATTGAAAAGGCACAAATGCAAAATCAGGAAATATTTATCGTAACTGTATTTAAATATTTGAATACCGTTAACCGCACAGTGGATAGTATCTACGAGTGTATGCTCAGTAAATTATATTGGTAGTGGAGGACTTGCATAACTTCCTATATCACTCCCTATTTATAAAAACAAAATAAATCCATTGTACAGTGCGTGTTAAAACAATAATATATATAGTCCTATATATAATTAGTTAAATATGTAAATTGTGCTCTAAAAAATATTTGTACTACAAATAATGTAGGCGATTCGACATATAATTAACATTGTATTTATTCTCATAGCGCAAACGGTATATAGGTTGCCATTTATCAGTTTTGGTATTCTATCACAAATCTATGAACACAGAGCATGATATTACAAGCATTACGCCAACAACAACAGTAAAATAGTTACAAATAAGCAATCTCATATAAATAACCATTCTCTCACTGTTACAATTCTCATAAAGGCTGAAGTGAATAAGTTATATATTAAATAATTAAATAAGGCTTTATTAAAAGTTATCATGAGACGAACCGGTGTCCAACAGCAGAACAACCGGGTTGAAGAAAAAAATGACATACTATAATAGGACAAACCTCTTGAAAACAAGAGGGGTTTAACTGAGACCAGTTGAAGGCTAATACACATTATATTCTTGTGACATTGAATTTGACTTCTGATAGAAGAAAACTTCTGTCTTGTAAATTCTTGTGAATATATATAATTTTTTTGAAGAGACTAACTACGCGAAACAATTTATACGTTATTCTGAACATTCAATGGACAAACCAAATTTTCGAATTATGAAGAAGAAATTCAACTAAGTCGAGGCTAGTATAGCACTTCAACTAGAGGTCAAAGATGAATATATATCTCAATACAGATATCACAATTTTAATATAAATAAATACATACACAATTTACAAGCTACACTACATTTATAGGCACAGATCAAATGATAATAAGTACTACAAATTAAGTGAACGAATATAAGTAGGAATTAGATTTCTTTTCATCATAGTTACTACAAATAAAATGAATATTTTAACTCGTTTACATATGACCACGCCCATAAAAAACGAACAATGAATGACAACTCTGTCACATCCAATTCAAATGGAATATCACTAATTAATAATACATTTCGTAAATTTCGTTCCTCAATCATATACAATAATATGACGTCACACGACTTCCGTCCGACGTCACACGGAATGTTATTTCCAAATTAGTTTCTCTCATACGTTTGGACATAATTAAAAAGAAATGCACGTGATCAAGCCGGCATCCCCACCGCCGTTTCCTAGACCGCAATTCGACATTAAACAATAATTGTATATACAAGAATAATTGTATTGTATACAATATATACAAATATTGCTATACAATATATAAATGTTCTACTGTTTTATAGGGATTCGCCGAGCTCATATTTAGCGTAACGCTCAGTTGAACGTGCGTTGGAGTGTCCCAGGAGCCGGGCGCGGGACGTTAGATCACTTCGACGTCGCTCAACGATAGAATGAAACACAACGATCAGGTGGCATTATGATGATTTTTGCGTAACCTTTTCGAGCGGATCCCGATATATGATGGTGGCGGGCTTGATGAGGTCGGGTTCGTCGTCGGTCGCGGCGCAGTCGGCGGCGGGCTCGGCGTGCTTCGAGGAACACTTGCTGTGCGCCATGAGCAAGCCGCCCACCAGCCCCACCAGCGCGCGGTCCAGCCAGGTCACCGGATTGGCGTACACGAGACCGCCCTCGTAGAAGCCCAAGTGGCCCCCGTGCGCGAGCTCCAAGTACATCGACTTGTCTTGGGAACCTGAACGTGCGTGGAGAGGTTTCCTTTATCGGTACCGGTAATTTATTAAGCGAGTTATCTCGGTATCTTATCTTGCATCAACGCGATTACCGTTTACGCGGTATCGCACAAGGTCGGTCACGTAACAGACCGACCTAGTTACACATATGAAATTAAGAAAATTTCCTTATCTAATCCTAGTGTAAAAATTAAAGTTAGTTAGCAAGCTGATAAATCGTCCCTTCGGCAAAGATGTGCAAGTACATTGATAAAAGTTCAGTGAACTGTTTGTCTACTGATACCTACATTTGATAATAAAAAATAATTTCGATCCATTGCAGAACAACTTGACCTCGCTCTAGGGTTCAAGAGAGATGTTATAAATGGAAACCGGCTACAAAATGTAACTTTAAGTAAATTATTTGTCACTTCTATTGTCTTGTATTGTAATACCCTTGAAGTAGCAAAAACAATATATACTCACTGACAAATTCTCTAATGGTCGGCAGCAATTGTTCGGGAACAATGGGGTCATCGCGTGCGTTTATAAATACCATTGGTGTTTTTATATTATGGAAGTAGAACGCTGACGAGCTCCACTTATATAGGTCCGTCACTGAATCGAAGCCGTGAACTCTTCTGGAATTACAAAATACGATCGAAATTGAGAATGCAGTTCATATACGACATGAACGGGTTGAAACAATGTTACTCAATATCAATTAGAGGCCAAAAACAGGATTAACTTTATGTACAGCATACACAAAGTCACGGACGACTTTCGTTGTCACTGCCTTCAGTAATGAAGAAGACTGAGATGTATTCGTCTTGGTTTGTTTTCTTCATTGCATGACAATAAAATAGTGAAAGAGACATCTTTCTTTTACTTAAATTCATAAGGGTTAAGCTCATAGCAAAAAAACAGTAACTTGCAGTCCACGCGCGTGATATCAAATTATAAGATGCCTATAACAAATGTTTATCTCTTCCGTCATAGAAAGTATCCACGCTACCGATCGAGCAAGATAGTGGCCAAACGCTAGAACTATCGATGATAATAAATAAAGAAACTAAAGTTTACATCGAACAATTAAAAAATATTTAATCAATGTTACGTTTAAAACAATACAGCGCAAGGTTACTTATCAATGAAAAAATTTATTTAAATTGAAGCTTACATATTCATAGAGCGATGAACATAGTCATACATACATATCAGAAATTCGTTGCAAATATCGTAAGCGTATTGTACGAATAGGTTCCTCGCAACAGTTTGTAACGCTGTTGCGTTGCTCCACATTTCCTTTGAACGCTAACACCGATGGATATTATTGATATTGTAACGTGTTTTGTAACTTCGGTAACCTGCCGTAGGAACAATGAAGGTCGCGCGCCAAGTTACCGAACTCGAAGATGATGTAATATTGAAAAAGTGGAATCCGGTTTTTATCCATAACTGATCGCTCACTGAAGGGTCACTGCTTACTTGATACGGTTACGTTAGCTTGAATGAGCGCAGATGTAGCAGGAGAATAAAATTCACCGTATATGTACGTATATGTCATGCATATTTCGGTCCGTTAGTCTAGTGCATAGGTTCTTAAACTTATTTTATCTTCTGCTCATTCCGAGAGTCAATTATTATTTTCTAACCTACCCTCTCCCCTCCCTCCCAATTTCTTTATATTAAATAACATAGTGTGTCATTCATCTCTCGCTCTCCAAATCACATCATCGCCCACAATTTCCTCTATCGCCCATAGGGTGCATTATTGGCCACTTTGAGTAAGGCTGGTCTAGCGGTCTTCATTATTCATATCGGACACAGGTTTCCTGTCTTAGTGCAAGATTTAAGGACATAGCCTACTAAGCTCTAAATAAAATGTCAAAAAAAGGTCAAAGTTTTGGCGGATACAGCTGAAAATTATTTGCGATAACTGTAAAAAAACATGTAAAATCAGCCACCTGGAGTAGGCCTCGTCCAAGTCGGGCAGCGTGCCGGCGGACACGATCGTGTTCTCGTCCAGCGAGTAGCGGCCCTTCGCGTCGGCGCTGAGCAGCACGCGCTTGTGGCGCGTGATGATGTTGCGGTAGTTGTCCGTCATTATGTACAGGTAGAAGCGGCGGAAGTTCTGCCACTGCAGCAGGTACAGCATCGTGCTGCGCCCGAACGATATTGTATTTGAATAACGATAATAATAACAACTGGGGACAATTCCACACGCGGCTTTCTAATACCAAATTGGGCAATTAACTGCCTGTGTTATGGTAACCGGACAACTGATAAACATATATACATATATACATTATACGTATGATATAATACTTACACAGATATTTTTATTACGTCCAGACACAGCACAAACAAATGCGCTGATCGCACAAAAGTTTGCACAGAGTCTTGGTTCAGCGGTTTCAGTTGTGCGTTGAATATTATAGTTAATTGTATTACTAGCTTTTGCCCGCGACTTTGTCCCGCGCATATATTATTATTAAACAAATGTTATTATACATATAAACCTTCCTCTTCAATCACTCTATCTATTGAAAGAAACCGCATCAAAATCCGTTGCGTAG
>DWDX01001155.1:0-20202 GCA_018245675.1 Agara michaeli | reverse complement strand
CCTGCCTCAAATGGCTGGATAATATTTTGAATCAATGTTAAGGATTGAAATTTAACAAATCATGCATATCAATATTGCAAACTACTGGGTCTCTCCCTACCAATGATACATTACCTTGCGTGTATAATACACCTTGGTATGTTGCTTACTTAATTAGGTCCGTTCACGTGACAGCGAAAATTTTGGGGTCTTATGAGACAATAGCGGTTCTTTTCTTTCTGGATTACACCTTTTGCCGTCTTACAACCTATAATATAACGTTGCCAGGGGTTCTTAAAAACACAGGGCAGGAGGGCACCTGTGGGTAGGCTGCGAGTTTACGGGCACGCGTTTATTGCCCCTGATTGCGAAGCGGTCTGCTTCCGACCGTTCTAAGGCTGTGTTCTTAGCAGCAGCGATAGGAAATATGATGGTTCAGCACACGTTAACGTAGAGACTGTAACTGCCGATATCCAGTCAGTTTATTGCTTGACATACGCCGTAAGGTACGCCGACAATCCCTTACGTGGTCTTTCTTCGTTCAATTATTATTTGTCATCAAATTCTTCAAATCGCATTTCATGGTTTTGATGATACCAATATTATTTCGCCTCTAAAGCCGGATTGTGCTGAAAATGTATTATATCGGTTGATATTTTATCGTGAAAATATGTATGGTCTAGATTTGTATATGAAAAAGTGTTACTTGATGCTCCAACAATACTCAATTTAATTAGCACCGCAGATTTTTTATACTGCTAATATCTCGATCTTAAGATGACTTGTTTTCTTAAGATGATCTTAAGATGACTTGTGTGTTGCGAAAAAATAAGTTTAGTGATTATTTTGAAATATATAAATATTCATTTGTCTTGAGGGTTCGCTGCAAAATATTAGCTTGTAGCAACACAATAGTTTTCACGCCGAAACTCAGCCACGTGTCTAAAGGAAGTTTAGCCACGCACCTTTTAGCGATTTGAACGGGTCATTATTAATTATAAGGTTCTTGACTTGCTTTACCCGCTCTCACGAAGCTTTAAAACAAAGGTCTAAATAAGAATAATTTTTCGAGTCATTAAATGGGACGAGTAGTGTCGGAGTAAGGATTTTTACAAGTTGAAACTCCAACTTGAATATCGTGTTTGTTTTATTAATCAGTTATTATTGTAAGCAACAAAAACTAATTTTCTCTTTATTTATTTATTGATTATTTAAAATTTCAAGCGTGTTATATTAAATATTGAAAATAGTGATAAAATTATTTTTAAACTGACAACACAGTATCGTCGTTCCTTTGTGGCAACATTTCGATTAATATCTCATGGACGTTTGATTAGTTCATATTTATTACCTTGAAAGTATTCCTCGCTTTTTTGGCTAACCGCGAACTGTGTACGAGTATTTAACTAATGGAAATTGATGATAGCAAAGTAGAACACATACCCAAAAGTCGAGTCACCGTTGGACGGGTTGACCTCTGAAGTTTTACGATGTAGCGTTAACGAAAATATTGTATTCTCAAAAATGTATTGGTTAGTGTTATTTTAAAAGAGTTTGGGTACATATTTAATATGTTGGGTAGTATCTAATGGCATGGCGTTTTGGGTTAACAATTAATTTGTAATTTTTGGCTTGTGGTTAAAATGACATTTATTTACACGTAATCAAGTGCATTGTTAGCTGCATGTTATTGGGTTGTATATATAAATAGGATAATATAAAAAAACCATATTAAATTCAAAATAGCTTTTATACCTGCAAAATTTGGGAAATTAGTGAATAAAAAACGCGAGAATGTAAACATGCACGATAAATTATTCAATTCTACCTACAGCTATCTATATCTCTACCTACCTTTACATAGGATATCTGTAGATTAATAAGCTTTATATGCGACGGTCGGGTGCAAGCGCGTCCATATCTTCGAGGCGAGAGACAAGCTGACGAAGGCAACCACATCACATATCATATTACACTTTGATTAGCATTGTTAGTTGTCAATGCTCAGTCGAGTGGCACCGCATGTGACTTAGAACTAATTATCATAATGAAGAGAGACAAGGAAATTGATTAGCAGAAAGCTCTGCTTATTTAAAGTTATAAAAGTACGAAACCTTAAGCAGTCGACTCTTGATTTCGTTGACCTATTTGAAAATGTTTGCTTAAGAAAACATTAGTAATATTAACTTTAAAAAGTAAGATTTTCGACATATATTATAGCAAAAAAAATATTGAAGACTTTTCCAGTTAGAGTTCATTTCAAAGTTATAAAAGCAACGAGAGTACATGTGGATCTATTCCGTCCTTTGGGAAGACAAATAGAAGCTGAAACTTGATATTACTTTAACGGATAATCCTACTCAAAACTACCCCGTATAAATATGACAGCGATTTTTCGCGCGTCCGACCATGAAACGGATTATTATTTTTATGATGGTCCTTCAGACGTTGGAGCACCTTGTTTAAATAAATACACCTGATCGATTTTGTTACTTGCACCTTGCTACATCACCTGTCTCTGTCCATTCCCTTTTATTGAAACAGTTGGACTGCTCGCACGCCAAAAGTATTAAAGGGATGTAAAATAGACAAGCCGTGGGCCATTTGAATGTGATAAAAAGGATATTAAAGTAACGAATGAATAGTGATACCCACGAAAGTTAGTCATTAAAAATAGCTTTCGCGAAAATTCATATTCCCCCTTAAATAGCTACGTACGTGATGGATTATAGTTTTGATATTGTATAGATTAACTATTGTATTTAAATTTTCCCGCCTTACCATTACAATTAGTCTTGTATAGTCTGTACCAAACCATAGATATAACGAGTCTATATAAAATAAACCATCTCTCTGATTTATACTCTCAAACGTGTGTAGTTTACGTAATTAAGATATCCACTAATATTAATTCGAAACAGTGAAATTATATCAATGATATCATTAACAGACAGGCAACCGGTGCACCTCATAATCACTGGTCACTGTCGCCGATGTATGAACATTTGCAAGACCAAAAGCGCAAACTCATTGCCAGCCACGAAGTACCTTTTGAGTACTTACTTTTTTAAACAAAGACCCATTTCACATTGCAATGGTAATATCTCAGCGTGAAGTCCATTACAAAGTCTGTACGTTCTATTTAAGAGGATCTAACTTCTTCAACACTGTTATATTTAATGTTAAATTTTTTTATTCTTAAATGAGTCCCACACTGAGCTTGAAGCTGATACCTATTAAAATAACTTAAAGAGATGATTACATGTAATCGTCAAATTTAATGGGAACAAAATTCCAGAGCAAGAACATCTTGTTAGATCTTTAAATACTCTCCTAACGAGATTAAGATTGAAGATATTTGAGATAAAAACTAAATATTTGAATCCGCTCGCAGTTTGAGGCGTATCACCTCATTACGCGCACGAATAGTATCGAATCCAATAGTGATATATTAATATTGTCTTTATCAAGGTATACACAACTCTAAATACTAACAAATAGAGTGAAAAAATCGTTAACAAATCTCCCCGAGCTTACTTTCGTGCGATAGTTTCCAATTCGCGAAATTAGACTCAAAACAGATAATGTAAAAGTTAAAAGTTGGTCGGATTTGAATTCGTGTCGGGAAGCAATGTGTCCCAATTGAATGTGATGGTTATTGCATTGGCTATAAGGTGTATAATTAGTTTTAATGTGTGGTATGTTTAAAGGTGCGAAGACAGACCGAACGCCGCGTTCTGAATGCGACAATTTCGCTTATTGAAATACTCGTACTGGGCCTAATGTCCGACATTCTTTATGTCTCCAATTAAAATTATTCTCAACGTATACGGAATAAAATCTTCATTGCAGCGCTTTAGTTGGCAGTTTCGGACTTTTAGTTAAGTGTATAACAGAAAGCACATTTGGCGGACCTACGCTACGGGAATTTATTGTCGGTATGGACCTATAATACTCGATGCAAGCAAAGAACAAATCAGTATGAAAAAAATTACGTTCAAATTGGAACTTATAGAAAAATCCCAAGTTAGGAATAGTCAACAACACAGTAAGAAGTTAATATAAGAAACTTGTTTGTCTCCGGGTTTTACTTGTCTTTACTGTTGTTTATTCAAATGTGTGAGTTCCACGTGTCCTCTAAATGGGCATAAAAGTCTTAATTACTGCACGCTGTTCGAGAAAAAGTTGTCATTATTTACATACATCTATTAAAGCTCTGGCGAGCTTAATGCTCTCTCTGTCACTAAGTAGCTTAATTAATTGAGAAGTTTCAGTAGATGCGTGTAAAATTTACATAAACACAGCGTTCGCTATCGCAAAACAAAAACACGATTTCAAACTCGGTCTCACATTGGATAAATGGAATAAAAAATCGATTTTAAACGTTCGATCTGCGCTGGGATGCAATTAAAGGGTTCCGAGAAGATGCTGCGGACCGCACGAATGTGCAACACAGCCGTATGAGCGTATAAATTGTATTCTAATAAGAGAAACAATGATTTTAAAATTTCTTGCTTTATAATACTTTTGCATCGGGACGGTATTTAATGAGGTCATTTTAATGAGGTACTCACTCGTACAAAGAGCGTCATTAATATAAGTCGATATTATTTTCGGCGATTAAGATGTATGTTTATGATCCGGGGATATGTCTAGCAAATCCTTCAACGCGTTTTTAATTTTTTTTTTTTTTTACTGGAAAAAAAATTATGAATCGACATTCTGCTGGGTCCACTTGACACTTTGTATATTACCGGTTTTGACATGTAACAAGGCAAATCTGAACTTTTTCGACTTTTAATAACTTCTTGGTTGTACATGATTGTGTTGATTTATGAAGCTATCGTAAAAAGATAGATCTTGTAAGACAACATATTTAATGTGAGTCGAAAATTATGTAAGTACGTTATGATATGTAAAGAAATCGGTAGCTAGCAGTGGAATCATCAGCATACAATGGTTGAAAAAACATTTAGTAACAACACAGGGATGGTTATCAAAATTTTGTTACATAAATAAACAGTAATAATTATTATTATATAAAGGAATTTAGTATTAGCACGCTTGTCTAGGAAGCAATTTACATTTTATATTATGTTACCGTTTTCGTTTTAACTACAGTAAAATTATATTTCCGTAATGTACCTAATCTTAAAAAAAATACCATTTAGGAGGAGAGTGAAAAAATACACGGCTTAAAATGTATATTGGAGCGCTAATTGTGATGATTATTAACACGCGATGGTTATTGGTATTCCTTATCAGCGGCGGACGGAGCAAACGACTGGACAAGGTGTTTACGATCCCGATTCCGATCGAACAAAAAACGTGGCAAGAAGAAATGAACGAAATCCCCGCGAATAAATTATAAAGAAAGACCCACCTACAATACATCTATACGCCGATTGCTGGCGGTATAAGCAAACGTATATATGCATAGTTGGCCGTGTCGCAGCCTTAATTGGGCCATGTCGCTTGGACAACGGAAAAAACGTAACATTTGTTAGGTATTCCAAGAATTATACACTTGTTGCTTTCGACGCAACCAGTTTTATTTTTGCATAATATACACAATGAATGCTTATATCTAACCCGGTCGGTGGATACATCATTTGTTGTACTACCTATAGGCACTGAAAATTTTTCGCATTTACACATTTTTGGTACATTTTGTAAGGAATATATTTCGGAAATATTTCGGTCTTCGTCAGTTTTCAAATCAGGGTAACGTCTCTAGCTGTAAATTTACTATAGTTTTAATTTATTAGTTCAACAGTAGGTACTTGGAAAAGTTCCTTTATAATATTTAATATAACAACCACGTACATTTATAAAAAAAATCAACCTATTTGTATATTGATTATAAATAGTGCAATCAACTAATTAAATGTGAGGTCAAAATTGACCGTTAACCATCGTAATCTTGGGGAAACACTCTATTAAATTACGTTACCGAATATGCCCTGGAGACCGATGGGTGCGAGATAACAAACCGTGAAATAAAAAGGTGAGCGTCTGATTACGCTCCTACTCGTACGTATATGAGGCACACTCGAGAGGAATCCCGGAGATTTTCCCTTAAAGCGCGTTCGTGTAAAAATCTCTGATGGCTAATACTAAAGTGTAATGACGCGAGCGCGCGTGTCAGCGAACGTAAATTGTTTATTATTTTTTATGGGGTTTTCATCGGAGCTGGCTGCGCTCGTTAGGGACGTCGCTGCGCTACGCTTATTTTTTTAAACTCTGTCTGCTTTATTTTTTCTCGTTGAATCGAGTGGCACGTTGTTTTCTTGGCTAGACGTTCGTTTTCGGTGATTTTGTGAGGCAATAGATATTTAAAATTGTAATATTTTTAATGTATTCATGATTGGAAAGAACCTTTGTATATAGAATACGCTCAAACACTAAGATAATTTTACATACAACATGGAAATTCCGCTATGCTAATAATTCATATGGCTAATTGTTATCATTATTTTATATACTAATATATCCTTATCCTGTACAGTACCTATCGACTGTTGGCAGTACATAATATCATTAAAAATACTAACGAAAATTGTGGTATAACTTCATCTTATTGAATACCATAGAAATTCGTATTGTAATGTAAAAAAAATGCATTGAAAGTTATATTTATTAATACGTAGACAGTTGCTTATACATTACATTTTCATTAAAATCCGTATAATATAATATTATGTAAATATTGAATGATTCTAATAATATCAAATAAGTGTTGGTCAGTCTGAGAATCACTTTTTATTAGATTAAATCGCACCAAACATTTTCAGTATATATATCGTCAACAATAAAAGCATTCTTTTACATATTATGATGTAAACAACTTTAAAAATATATGCAACTAAAAGTACAGAAGAATGTATGGAACATTTGTAACTTTTCTCACTGAATAAAAACATCTCAGTACTTGAATGTCTTACGAATTTCTCTTTCACTATTATTCAAAAGATAATATTGTAATTTTAATTCATAATATATTCATTCGGTATATTATCATAAACACCGTTGGGCGAAGAACGTCGCGAATATTAAGCTAAGTGTAGTAGTCGTTCATAAAACGCGACTGAAATATACTCCTTTCTTAAGAGCAGGTAAGGTGAGATCGCTAAACGGTGCCCTGATGTCTGAGGATGAGAAACGAGCGGATGCCCCCCCTTCAAGGGGACGGGTTGTATTGTAAACACAATTTCCACCCCCTCCCTAGGGGGCAACAAATGGCGGCTAAACGACCCATTCGCTTGTGATTTGTTAGCAATATGCTCGAGATTTGGAATAGGAATGCCTCTTAAACTCATTCTTACGCTTGGATTCGTCGGTTTTAAAGTCTAATAAGTATAAGATTTGGCGTGACTCTGATAATAAGCGCTGAGGCGACGTGCTATTTGGATTGTCTATGGTACTACTGCTAGGATCTTATTATTGCTGGATTGCATGAGATGCCAATTTAAGTTAAATCAGAATAAATGTTATCGCGTTACAATATTTTATTGTGCGAAATATAAGTCGCGCAATGCAATATGCGCTATATTTTAATGGTCCGACCTGATCATTATCAACACTTAAGACCCATAACAGACCATTTTTGTAACCTTTCCATTTAAATATTTTCAGGGTAATTTAACGCACAATAATATAAATATAAGAGCTACATACATATTTGTTACCCAATAAGCATTGAGTTTGTCTCCTGCGTTACTTTAACATGTTGTATTGCTTATCGCAATCTGTGAACAAATTTCTCACACAACTATGTACATGTAACACTTTATGTACATGTATTCGTAACAAAATCGAGTACGTACATTGAGAAGGATACGGCCACAGATACACGCGACTCGTTAATCCGTTAGCAGCAACAAGACGGGCGCCGCACGGGGGCGGAGCGCCTCGCCGCCCGTCCCGTATAAACAACTCAAGTACAACATTTAATTATCGCTCTTTATTAAACCAGACGCACCTACAGAACGAACGGATTACAAAGCAGATACCAATCGCTGGTGGAGGATAAAACATCGAGGAGAAATTATCTTTCACACCTACTGACAGATCGAATGCCTTCGAATACGACTGCGCTGTGTTTGCGGCCATTGTGTCCGAGGTTCGATTTCAACACTGTTCACTAACGGTTCACGTGAACGTGATTTATGCTATAAATTTATAGACACATGAAAATGCTTGACTAATATTTGGATTCGAATCTCGTTATTGTAGCCATGTCAATGGTTTACAGCGACACGTGCTTATTAATATCGATTTTTTACTAGTTAGGTGAATATAGAAATGAATACTATATTCAATCACATTAGATGTTATATTAATTACTGTCATATGGTATCAACACTCAGAGGAACAATTTATTGATCGATTGGTAGTTCCAGTACCTACGCAGTATCCGCGATGGATACGCGAACTATGTCTCATATGTGGGACAGCTCGATGGCTTCAAAAATAGGAACAATGTTGAGTATAAATGTAATAAGTTACAGTGTAACAGCAAAGACATGGTTTTGATCTGCATTTTGCAGTTGTAGTACATTCGTAGTGCGCCGGCGGCGGAGGTTAGGACTGCATTTATCGCGTGCGCACTCGCCCCGCGCGGGCCCGCGGCGCCACCACGCCTCGTGCAGGCGCGGACTTCGACCAACGTTCAAATTTATGCAATGTTATAGACAACGTTTTAGACAAACCGTTTGCCGAGTACGCTGTACGTTAAAAATATTCTTAATAATCACAATCTACTCTACGTAAATGAGGATGATTAAGTAGCAAATAGCTATTCCGTTGATATACTATGACATATCTTGTAAATTCTATAGTTAGTTAACAAGAATGTAAACATACACAGTTATATGGCCATTGCAGCTGTATTGATAATTTAGGATTAAAGTCAGTTCAATCACAAGAGTGTTGCCAGCTCTAAAAATTAAATTAAATTGATGTGTGTCCCTCACAAATCAATGCAAATGCTGTCGCTAATTTGAATGTTTGAAAATGTGATCTACTATTTTAAATATGGGCCAGAATTAAAATGTTGAAAATATACTTAAGCTACGTCCCTGTGTTTCTAAAGGTGTATTATGTACGTACGTACGGGATTTATAGAAGTACGTAGAGAGCCGAGGGCGCGTGAAATGCAGTCCGATCTCATTGCCCACCATTATAATGAGATGTTATTTATTGAACAATCCGACAACTAATCACTTCGTACACAACAGTTAACCATAAGCAATGTAATACGCGAAAAATCGTCACATCCTGAATAACTCAACGTTTTATCCTATCGAGTAAATAGATTTCATTTCGAAAAGTTCACTTAGTTTTGTACCTTTAACTAGGTATTCATATATTTTTTTTAATATCAATATACTTATAGTAAAACATCGAAATACATTTGTTTGTCAATTACAATGGTCATTCTTCATCGCAATCTATTGTAAAGTTTCAATATAATCATACGCCATTTTTTTTTTAAATCTCACAAATGTCATGTTTCGTTTTGAATATGACAATCGATTCGCGGTGTTCTTCTCCCGAGGTTATTGACCTCGGTATTGTTTATTCGACTATAAAAATGCTGTAATCAATCATTTTGATCAATTACAATGTTCGTATGTAATATTAACAGTGGGAAAGGGCTTGCTGACGTCACAGACGCAAGCTCGCGCTCGCACGCCCCGCGCAGATAGCGCTAACGAGACTGTTATCCACAATCAGTTAGGTTATTCCACACTTTGCTTTATGTATTATAAGTACTAGTGTTAATTAATAAATGTATTTTATACTTATAGTCCCATTTGTCATGTCGGATGACGTTGTCAATGATTTTCCCTGTGTATTTGTTTTTAAAATACGAACACTGTGATTGTGAACTTTGCTGGTTAGCAGCAGAAATTGAAGCAGTCAGCACACGTGTTTTGAAACCGTTGCGAACACGCAAATTTTACAGATACCTATTATTTTTACATTGTTACAAAAACAAAGGTTGAATACAAAAATATACCAATCTCTTTAATACACAAACCGTCTAGACGCAAGGCTTCAAGCATACCATATACCAATTATATTTTATTGAAAGCCTTAGAACTGGCTTATTGATATGCCATCACTAACTCGTGGTTCATATTAACACCTCAGGCTTAAGCATTCGATCTATACGTGGAATGGTAAAGGAAATCTTTACTTGAAAATCTTGCAGTTATGCTGTTCTGGTCAGAATTTAAGGTAACAAGGCTGCACTAACATTTGAGGGATACCAATTTAGTACTAAATGGTAGTAACGCAGCCGCGATCTTACAAGATTTCACTGTTATTTATTTATTCTTATATACACTTTTGAGTCAAACAGGAAGTAAATACCCTTGCCAGTTCGACTATTGGCCGGATATAATGTCAACGATAATGAAAATGACCTGAAATGACCTTTAGCTACCTGAGGATCAGTTCATTTATACATATGCAATATATACTTCGTGTCGAATGCGTTAAGGGATAATTTGTCTTCCTAATTTAAATTATTTCGTGTAACTATCGCTAATATAAAAATTATAAAGCAATTATAAAATTTGCGAAATTGATGTAACACAATGTGAAACGTGATATTTGAATGAAGCTGGCACAAAAATTGATTTCTTTGAAACTCCGCAATCTCAGACAAAGGGTGCACTGCCACTCCATCCCTCACATATTGACGGAGTTAGATTGATACCCAACCCTGGGTCATTGTCTTGCCACTACATAAATATGGATATGGAGAAATAATTTTAATATTTAATTATTATTGTAATGAGCGTCTTATTTACATAGAAGGCTACTTAATTCAACAAACTTCTATTTAACCATTTACCGCTAAATATTATTAATAATAATAGAGAGGAAGTTAATCACCGTGTTTACGACAAATCACTTCCCGTCGTAATATTTCAAGTAGGGTTCTAATAAGGTAACACGGACACAAAACTCATTACCTACTAGAATGTGCATCGAGTAAAACCGGTCGTTTCTTCAATTTCGAGGCGTTTTTAATATACTTTGACACACAAATAATGTGCAGAAAAAAATCAGTATTTTTTTCGACCCTTTTGTTGGTCCACAGCCGGCCCGGGTCTCCTCTCATGGTTAGGGGGACATACTTTACATACTTACACCCTAATAATGCGCAGAAGAAGATGCAGTAGTTATATTTAATTGTTAAATAAATAAAATCGTCAATTTGTAAGCTAATGAGTATCACCTAATACAGGTTTAATACAGGTTACCTAAATGTATTGATGAAACTATATATTTGTATATTTAATTATATATTATATCATTGTTATTGTTATTATATAATTTAATGTTTGTTAAGGACACCGATGCGTTAAGTAATGCACTAAAATAGGTTTGGTAATTCAAAAATTGTGCACGATGCATGCACGATCGTTTTATCCCAACACCTATCATTTCTAGACGCAGTGAATCCGTGGTCCTAAAACAAAATAACAACGTCACTACGGTTTGAAAAAAGTAATGAGAATAACACAGAAATTAAATTGAGGCAATTATAAACGATACAAAAAATGTTTAGCAAGCTGCATTGTGTTGTGCCGAGTGTTATACATACATATATAGGATGTTAATACGGCATGATTTTGATGAAAAACTGGGTGCACAAGTAAGGTCATTCATTCATTCCAATCTTTTTTATTGCAAAACCAGTGATTGGGGCTAATCTAACGACTTACGTATATAACGTAGGTTATGCTGAAATCGGCCAGTTAGGAACTACATAGCTATTGAAGGCTAGTTTTCAGTGATAGCCTAATTTAATTATTTCTAAAGCAGAATAATGATTGTTACACTGTATTTATTTATTTGTGCTTTCTGCCATCCCCGTTAGGGATCTGGCGTGACGGTGTGTTGTTGTTGTCGTTTTACGCTGTATTTACCTAATGTGGAGTTAGTCTGTTTAATTTTAGGATACGACGTCAATGACCGCTATTTCGTTACGTACACGCACACAAAAATAATATATATAACTTCTGTCTACGGAAATCGGGTCATATTTTATTACACGAGTATAATATCTAAGGTTAACATTAATGACGTTACCTAAGAATTTCTTTGTTGACGCATTTTCATACATACAGTGATAGATACGGCAACACTGAATATAATATGTATTCCGAACTGATTAATATTATTCATATAAATATTTCATCCTACCTGTATGTGAGATATGATGAGTCAGCAGCTTGCTGGCGGCTGCTTGCTTCGACGAGATGTCTGTTACAACATTGTTTCGTAGTTTTGTAATAAGTGATCAGATAAAAGCAGCAAACCTAATTTCGTTAACGATTGATGCGTATTAAAAATATGATAACTAATATATTTGTATACAAAACAAATTTATTTTCCAATCGTTTTAACACATAATTCTCTAATTACTCGTAACAATTAAAAATAAATTAGTAAAATAAAAAATAAAAAAATGAATTTAGCGAAAACACAATATTGCAACAGGTAGCGCAGTTGAGTTCGAAACTAGAATCAAATCAAATCAAAAAGAACTGAATAGAAAAACACAGTAATCTTTAACTTGCGATTGACTAACTCAATAGATCATACAAGAGCGATGTACAAATTGAGCATGACTCGGATATAAGTAGATTAAATATATTAGCAACGCGCTCGGATTCCCATACCGGTCGCGGGGCGTCCGAAACAAATACAGAAAAGCAATACCCATTCACAAAACCTATTATGTTAATTTAAAACACATCAGAGGCGATAACATCGCGGCTCGTTCACACCACACCTCCCGAAACAATAGTTAATAAGATGATTTATATCGATCCAGAGATAGGTGCGTTCGACACGTCTAACATCGCTTTAGCATAATCTCGATTTAAAATCGAGTGCTATATCGATTCGTACAGATGTTATGGAGAGGATACCGCGCCCGTTTATGGATGAATCGCATCCTTCACGCCTTGCAGTGTATCAATAGTAACAACATTCGACTATTGACGCTTTAAAATTACGATTATTGTTATCGAATTGGAAAATGTTTTAAAAACAGACAAATTTCATACCAGTCAGTTTGGTAAATGATGTCACCTACAAATACACACATACAAGCAATAGGTATTGTATAATAACCCTTTTTTCGATCTTCATTTTTTAATTACATGTTAAATGAGTAGGTACCTACCCATTATCAGATTTTCAATTTTGATCATGAAAATGTTGGTATAGGTATATAAAACCTATACTTTGCTTTTAAATCAAATTAGTTCTAATTATCACAATTACGAGATAAATGTTGCGCCGAGAGGCACTTGCTGGTGTAAAAATTTACATATCTCCAGATAATGGAGGCGGAGGTGAATGCAAAGCTAGACTAATGGGCAAACACTGAACCGGGAAGTAAACAAAGCACGGGGCATTCGATATGGTAAGTGGACAATAGGTATCTTGGGTTAGTTTTTGAAACATTTCTTCTTACCTTTTACCCACAAAATAGTACAGCCTTAAGAAACAAAATGGACTTCTAAAATTCTGCCACGATCCCATAGAAATACTATGTAGCAGTGGTGGGATAACATGGAAAAAATACATCAAGCCATTTCCTGAGACTTGCATGATCGGAATTTGCTTAATAGGATTTACAGGAAACAAAACAATTTCGAGCTTAAATACTAACTTCGTTAGATACGCTTGAGGGTTTGCGAGCGTCCGTCTCGTATAGAACAAGAAAGTAGTAATGAGTAGTGACTTAGACAATAATGGTTAATTGATATCGATTGTATCTGAGCCGGATTGCAGAAACGACAATGAGTCTCCGAGCGGCGACTGACGTTACCGCCCAGAATGTGGCAATTAATTTGGTAAGAGTTGGTTATTTGGTCTGCCGGTGCCCGCGCCATGACACGGGCGTTTCTCCGCTCGCCCTCTATCGGGTTATTATAAAATAATGAAAGACGCGCCGCCCGCTGTGCACCACAATTGGCCTGCTTAGTGGCCGCGGAGAAGCCCGTTTAGCTATTTTAATTTTTAGTTTGTCTACTAACGGACCGGTGTTTCGTAAGCCGGGTACGAGGCAATCATCGGTCACCTCGCCGCGGCGTCCGATTGTCGAGCCTCGCTGTTTCGCGGTGTCGATTTAATCTAAAATGTTTCAGCGATCAATTGGCGATGAAATTATTCACAGCACGCATCGATCAGCGCCGCCGGCCGTTGACCCCTCGTGTTACATTTTGTTCCAATAATACGTAATTGAATCTAGTTCAGGCAACTTGCCAGAAACTCATTTAATTGTTTCGCTAGCCTTTTTTACCCTATTTATATAATGTTAAGTGATAATAATACATAATAGAACGTAATAAGAACATTCGTTAAGTCATTTTTTTTGTTTCTAACATTGATATATGAATATGGTTCGTATATTATTTATTAAACATTATTGTTTATATTGAAAATGCCTTAAATGTCTTGAAACATTTCTGGAATTTTCTACTGCTTTGAATCAAGGTATTGAATGTGTGCTAAATTGATGTTATTAGAATGTTTTTGGAAATATCGTATGATTTCTCGCTTCTTTCTTGTTATTCTGCATACACTGCTCAGGATATGCCAGGAGACTTCCCTATAAAATTTAATTCAATATTTAAAATTTAAATTGAATTTAATATAATAGTATCTGGATTGAACCAAATAATAGTAGATCTAACAGCAGACTTAATTAACGAGTACTTTTTCGTGTTAGGTACAGCGTAATACAATGCAACCCTTGCTCGTAACGTAATTGACACAAATTTCCCAGCTGTCTTTCGCATACTAATTAATACACCTACCGGTGATTCCCAGCAGTGGAAACATTAGCAGAAACCGAAATTGTCGCGATAGCAATCTGGCTGGACACATGCGTGCCATGTGGTGGGGCGGTTGGTATCGCGGGATCTTCACGCGTCGCTTGCTGCTACCCTTGCGACGTATAGCCTTCTTACTTTACTTTGCGTAAGTTGAGTATTCATATGGTAAACGTGTACACGCATGCAGTGTGTTCAATCCGTTTCTTGTGAGTGTATCTTTAAAATAGGTTCCCCATAAAGCCATCAGGAATACCTTTATGAATGTTGCGCACCTCAGATTTCTCCACAATATTCTCTGACGTATGTGAATTCCGCCCATCCGCTTTTGGCCAGCATGTTAGACTACGACATTTTTGAACCTCCTTATTGTAGCAGAAAATTCGTGTCCAATAATGGAATATTAGAAAAGTTGAAAAAGAATAAAGTCTCCTGGATTCTATTCACAACTTTCATTAGGATGTGATCCTAGTCAATGAAATTGTAATGGACAGTACTTGAATTTAGGATTTTGTAATCATATTTCTATCAAATATTGCGGCTTTTGTATTATGTTATGACCAGTTTGTGGCAAATTTCTTATGGAGAGCATATTAAGCAACCATGATGGCAATCATTAAGATACTGTGAGGAAAAAAACCTCTTTATTGCAGTTAGATTTATTTAAAGATTCGTGTATAACATGGTAGTAATGGCTCTTAAGTTTCACCGTATACTCTGCACTGAGAGGGTGTAATAGGTGACAACAACCGTTTATGATTAAATGATATAAAACACCTTTTTATACTAGGAAAATTTACTGATAATAAAGTACATATGCACTGGCTTATATATCTTTGTATTGTGTAAATACCTGTTTTAAAGAGGATTCTCTATCATGTGAATTCACTGAGCTTGGACTAATACGATTTAACGTAATATTTGTATATAATAATATTACTATGTTCCTAGGTACAGAGCTTCTTAATGTACGTGAATACAAACAACAAGTAATTTTACTGACAAATATTTAGTGATCATCGGTTATAAATAGCGAGGTTTCTGGATCCTATGAGTCATAGATGATTCTCTAAAGTTGCCTAGACGTTCACGGATTGGGGACGTAAAACGTATCGATACGTGAGCTTTAATCAATGAAGTTATGTCGGCCTCTTTAGAGGTTAACTAACCGAGACAAACCATCGATTACAATCGAATTGGATGCGCTATCGATTCGAATCGATATAAACAATGTCACATTTACAATGTCACTGATATAAGTATAATGCAATGAAGGTTATACAATTTGTGTGATTTTGAACGAATGTCTGTAGTTGGTTAATATTAAAAGATATATAGTGTATTTACAGTATACTGACGTAACAGACATCTTTTTTGTTTTTTTCTTTATTTAAGATCTCTATGCGACATAATTCTAGAACGTCGAATAAAAGCGTATGATAGTGCTGATTAATGATATACGAATAGTCTTCAGTGCAAATACTAACTATGTTATATACTGGTTCGTGTACCTAAGTATTAATAAATGGCGGATGAACAGAAAAAATATTCTCAACTGATAGTGACTTTATCGATTAATGATTGTGACATAAAACATGAAAAGGTAATATATATACAAACGGCTAAAATGTTTTCGCGATGTATATATCTGGCACTAGTGAGCACAGTTCTCAGCTCGATCCTGTATGATTAGTCAAAATTATACAAAACTTCGTAGCTCGTTGGCGCGTTCGGCTAGCTACAAGGCATGTTCCAGGTTTTTTGCTGACTCAGCCTTTTCCAGCGATTGTTCGATCGGCATTGTCATGTCAATGTGCCCCTTCCCCCTCCTCCCACCAGTTAATTACTTTTCATTAGACAATAACCGTGCAATGTTTAGTGTGGCCCGTTGTGAAATACGGAGGCTTGTCGCTTTGGTTGTGGCCATTCGGCTGTAGGTATATCAGCGATGAGTTTGAGTTTCTATATTTGTTCCATTTTTAAAACGATTGTATAAAAGCTCATGGTAGTGTGTCTTTAAAACAGGATTTAGCTTTTAATGAGCTTTTAATTAACTATGTATAGGTTAAAAGTTATAATTCACACTTTTACGGATTGTATTCATAGATAAACAGATTGAATGTATTATTTAAAAAAAATAGGATTTTTTTTAGCTTTGTTCTTAGTATTTTCTGTTTCGAATTATGACGTACTAATACACATATATATAATTCGGATTATGATATTATATAATGAGTACGTAATTTTAGACTATATCTGAGTATGTAATTTAAGAACCTCTATAGTACGTGGGCACTGTCATAGTGATGTAAATTAAGTATTTGCCGCTTTTGATGATGTATCACGCGGCCTAGTATTTGACCGCGGCCACAGTACAAAAAAATATAAGATGTAGAGGCGGCTTTTATCGAGTGTTCACAGTTGAGCGACATAACGGAAGCGGATCAACATGTTCGTATCTAGACACGGGGTCAGGGAGCACGGCAGGGTCACTGTACCGATCTCGCTAAGATGGGTTTATATACCTACATATTTTATCAGCATATAGAAGAAGTAAGTGGACAGAAAGGTAAGGTTTTCTTTTTTTTTCCACTCTTTCCTTTGTACTTTTGGACTTTTTTACGTTAACGGAGTAACAAGAAAATACCGCTGCCGCCCATGGACACACAACCAACCGCTAATTACTTGCAACGCCTGAAGACTACCTACAAAATTATCTATGCAATCTAATACTAATAATAACATTTAGAATTGTTGATATCTCTGTACAAAAGACAACTATACTTATATCTACTGAAAATATGTATAGAGCTTGCACCCATTATACATCAGCTCGATTTTTGCCAAATCTATATATATATAAAAGCGAAAGGTCACTCACTCACTCACTCAGTCACTCACTCACTCACTCACTCACTCACTCACTCACTCATCACGAAATCTCAGAAACTACAAGTGTTAGGAATTACAAATTTTGCATGCGTGTTCTTTTAAGGACGTAAGTGCTCACTAAGACGGGATTTTATGAATTTCAACCCCTAAGGGGGTGAAATTGGAGGGTGAAGTTTGTATGAAACTTTGTCAATTTTAAACCGATCGGGATGAGACTTTGCATGCATAAAGCTACTATGACACAGGCATCCCCTAAGAACTTTGATAAGGACTTTAATAAATTACACCACTAAGGGGATAAAATAGGGGATGAAAGTTTGTACAAATCTTCTTAGATTTTACTTAGATTCAAACGCGGACGAAGTCGCGGGCACAGCTAGTACACATATAAGTGTAACGACTGTACAAATTTACATTTTAAAAGCATCTCCGATCCCACGGTGCCGTGAACCGCTGACGATATAGCAATCCATTTTACAACCTGACTCTCAATACGGCCGAGTCGGACCGCTACCGATAGCCGTATTGCCAATAGCCGCTCTAGCGCTTACCTAGCACACTATATAATGCGTATCGACTGTTAAACTGTATTGTTTGATCACCGCTATCCGCGAGACCGCAAAGTACATCTATGTAGCGACGGGACAAGCAGTGATAGGCCTAGTGGTTTGAAATTCAGCCACCCACTCCGGATGGTCTGGGTTAGATCCTGGTACGTATTGTTATGAAATATATAATATTTTCTGAGGCGTGTTAAGTGTACCAATCCGCACTCGACCAGCGTGGTAGACTATGGCCTAAATAACTCTCGCTATGAGAGGAGATCGGCTCCCAGCAATGGACCAATAAAAGGATACAAAAAAAATGATGAGACGCACCCCACACTTAAGCGAATGCAAACCCGTGCGACAGGAAAAATGCCCTAGGACCTGAACCCATTCAAATTTCGTGTATATTGTTTTAGGACTGAATGGTCTGTCTTAAGTCGTGCGAAGGAAGGTTCTATGGAAACTCGTTTTAGCATAGTCATTCCATTTAATATGTATAAATATATTGCTCATAAATACATATTATATAAATAAATAAAATTGGAGTCTGTTTGTAATATTAAAATGACCGCTTTTTACTAAATGCTTATGTATGTATACATGGTACATATATCAAAAAAACGTTTTTTACAATTTTTGTCTGTCTGTTTGCAGCGGCTAATCTCTGGAACGGCTTGACCGATTTTGACAGTACTTTTACTTCCAGATAGCTGATGTAATAAAGAGTAACTTAGGCTACTTTTATTTCAATTTAAACTCCAACGAAGTCGCGAACACAGCTAGTTGATGATAAATGTAAAAGATAAAGACGTCATAAGTTAGTCATTATGCCATTTGCTGCACATTTATATTCACGCGATTGTAGTAAATTACTACATAATAACATATATTATGTATATAAATGAGCGCTGTCTTTAGAATATGATTCTTGTAAGTGATTATCAACAGCCCTATTAGGATTCCTAAAGGACTGCGAACATGGCATGCGGCAACCGCTCGCATGACGTGCACGACATTTGATGCATTGAAATGTAAGCAACAAGAAACTAATTAATTACAGTCCATTTCATTCCGTGATGTGTTGAAAAAGTTGCAATGTTGGCTGTGGATGGCTTTAAATGGTCCTTCGACCGAGTTAATTGTATCAGATTACAATTGGAAGTTGATAAGTTTTAAGGCTACCTTCATTCGATATGGAATTTTAATGGCAAAGAAATCGATGAAAAGTTTGAGTATAAAACAAAATAGAAATTCTATGTTTTTATTATCAACTGTGAAGCAGAATAAAAGTGTGAGATTTTTAGTAGGCAACACTAAATAAAACTCATACTTATATCTTATTTAATATTAAAAATATAAAGCTGTCATTAGGCGGACTTCTATTTTCAATTCTCTCTCTTATATCTTTGACAGATCAATCTTTAGCGAGCTCATGAATGGATACCGTTTATGTCGAACACCTAACTCGCGTTGCACGGGAGCGTTCGCGTCGGAACTTTGTCGCTGCCATCTCTATGATTCAATTCTAACTTTTACAACGCAAGTATTAGATCGCTGGGTCTAGGAGGTTAAGTCAAACTTCGCCGATCTTCGACAAAAGTTGAGCGAGCGCGAGGTACAATGTCGTACGGAATGTTTGATTATGTCAACTTTCAGATCGGAACAAGACTTGGGATCGCGTCCAGAGACATTTTTAAAATAGTTGACGGTTACTACAACAACAATAATAACAACAGACAAATATGTTTACTTGCATAAATATGGGTGCATTTAAAGATTTTACATAGCTATTAGTTCAATCCATATTTTGCCTTTAGCGGCGTACAAGTTAAAGAAATAAAACGTAACATCACGCCTGTAATCCCCTAAGGGGTAGGCAGAGGAGTGTAGTACACCCCCACATTTCACCAGTT
>DWDX01001154.1:0-20203 GCA_018245675.1 Agara michaeli | reverse complement strand
CTGGTCGCGCGTGGGGAATACGGGCCTCGAGGATTCCCTCTCTACCCGTGCTGGACTCATGGGGACAACTGCCCCACAGTGATCTCACCCCGCCACTAAAGGCGTAGTGCTAGGCCTATAGTGCCTCCGCTGTCCCGGAGCGCTCGGGACTAGCCGCACGAGCTCCCTCGGGAGCGGACACCGTATTTTTTTTTAATGAAAAAAATATTCCAAGTAATATTCTAGCATTACCGTAGCGAGTGCATGGTAAACTAAGTTTGGAGTAAATCTATTCAAATTTATTTAAGATATCAACAGCCTCTCAAAATACCAGCTCTTAATAGTGTATGTGTATAAATATTGTATGGATAAGTGTGATTCATTTTTATCTTTGTAGGAAATTGAAATTTGAAATCTTGACAATAAAATTGTGATTGTTATTTTTGGAATCCCTTTGCGTTATCAACAGACGTTTGGCAAAACCAATAAGCGTACTAAAACTGACACAATGGAACGCTACCCACCTAGCCGTAACTTAAAATATATACATATACGAATATGAAAATCGATCTAAATACTACCTTTAGATACAATTCGTTTAATGCACACGGCTCATACACTCAACCAATGATAAATATAATTCTGTCATTTCATAATAACAGTTGCTTCTTTATGGATATACACTTTTATAAAAGTAGAAGAAACATGCTTTGCAACAATCGCGAAGACAAGTAGCAAACATGCAATGAGCCTCCCCCATCCTTCCATACTTTATATAGTTACAGTATAGTCTCTCTACTCTTCAAGTCTTTGCCAACTGTTATACCCTATTCCGGGTCCCCGGCTAAGTGCTGAAAACCTGACCGATTACAATAGTACAAATACTTCTATCTGAAAGTTAACACATAAAATGTATAAATAAAGGTCTGAACAAATTCAATTCTGATTTGTCGTATTTAATATAAACAATTTAATGTTGATTAATCGCGAAAGAAAAGCGCAACCTGCTAATGTCCTCCCGCAGGCTGCAGTTCACGTGTAATTACACGCCACGACGCTGCGACGGCGGTTAGCGGCCAGGGCGAGGGCCGCCTGATTGATTACTTTCTCCCCGTTGTACATTAGAAAAATAAATCCGAGAGCTATCATTCTATCGTTTTCATCCACATAAATTAAGCTCTATGCAAAAATATTTGACTAGCTCGTCCTAGTGGCTTTGCCCGCGCGAAAGCTAGAACACATCTCATACTCCTAACTTACCAAGCAAGCCCGTAACTTTAATTTTAACCCGAAAGTTAAATACTTACTCATTTATATAATGCTGGCTTTAAAATTGGAAGATTAGCGGCAAACTTTCAACCTTTATTTAATCCCCACATAAAAAAATAGGGATATAATGTTATCCGAAAAACATTTCTTTGAGCCTCCATCATGAAAAGATTACATCCCCTGTCCTAATTTCATATATTTAGTTTCACTAGTTAAGGCTCTGATGTGATAAATCAGTATGTATTTAATATAAGTACATGTAATATAAATAGAAGATACTAATGTTAACATGTTGGGAGAATTGCAGATACATACTTCAGATATTTGTTTTCTTTTAAACCTTTATTATTTATTGACAGGTTAGAAAAAATGTATCTGAATCTGCTATATAAAATAACGTCTGAATAAAAACACACTTCCAACAGAAGTTCTATTTGTCTTACACAAAAGGAGCTGTGAATATTTATTTCAGTACACTTTTTACTTACGACTCTATAAACAAAGACGATCAACAATAAAATGTTTGAACATTTTGATTCACGTTCGCCGACGAATTATGTACCTTTGACAGCGAAATATATTGGTAATATGCGTACACGAACAATTTTATAGATATTATTTCATACCACAAAAATAGCTTTCATATTTTCGGTTCATGTCAACCTCGTATATACAGAACGGTAATCTATAATATCAAACCTAGCATATTAATGTGCGAATCTTGAAATTGCCTGATCTAGAGGAATATGCTCTATAATTGTCATCTGCCCTACTTGTTATATTCCCTTTCTGGAAAAGAAGGAACTTTAAAGTAAGTCATTAAAATATCAGCGAGTTTGGTGTACTAAACCTTATTTAAAACAAGAGAGACAATCTCAAGTCACGCGATGCTACACGTAGGGTTGCTACTTGGAAAACGTAGACGACAATATTCATGCAACTGCAAAATTGCAATATAACAGGACTAGGATTTGCATCCCATTGATACGTGTCCCTCATATTCTAATTAATTTTTGTCACTTGAATTGTTTCCAAAATATTAACTATCTATTACATAGAAGGTCTATTTTCTTTCATATCAAATCCAGTGAATTCATTATGTTTTTTACTAAGATTGGTTATCAAGTAAGTTGTTGGCTACACTTAGTGCTACACAGGGCATCCTTAGGTACAGAACTGTCCGGTAGCCCCGAGTTCAACGACTTGTCCACATTATGTAGATGAGGCCGCAGGTGCTCGTTATGTGGCCTCCGCACCACACTGTATAAAAAGTCCGCCGAACCAAACGACCCACACTACTTCTACGTGATACTGCATCTGTTGTTTACATTCAATTGATGTTCTATTGCATCTTATATCAATATTATCCAAATGTATTAGATAATACTCAGTGCTGTTATCTAAATCAAAACAACGTAAATATTCGAGATACCCATGTTATATTTCGCATATTTTAATTTTCCCAATCAAAATACATATACACACTTTACATGTTTACTACAACAATAAGGTTTAAATTTCAAATTAAATTTAACACATTTATTACTAATAAATTTTGGAAAATTTTCACATAATTCAAAGGAAGGTCGGTAATGTGTGAAACTGTAAATATCAATTTCGTTATAAATGGGAACATTTTGGTGTGCGCGAATGACAAATACGTCTATTAAAGCCACCTGACTGCGATACCTGACAACAAGTAGTATTCGTGTAATACTGCTGTTAATTTATCACAATAAACTATAAAGTAGTTTTCTCTTAATATATTCATATAAATATTATATTTTTCGCTCGCTTATTTGATTATTATTGAAGTACATACTTGTAAATATAATAGTCATCCAAACGCACCGTGCTAGATTTTAGTTATGTACCTATACTTTGCAGAATATTTGGTTCCTCGATACCACCATTTCTTTATAATAAATTTGATCTATCCTAAGTTTCAACTAAGGTAATATTTTATTTTAATCTGTTTGGACATATCTACCTAATAGCATAATTATATGGACAGACAATAGAAACCCTCGGCCAACAATTATAAACAGATTGATAAAGACAGGTAGTGTTTTGTTTATTTATTTGTTAGTTCTGAATATTACTTATTTGTGATATAAATTACTAAAACTAAATTACTAACTATTAAATTAATAAAAAAGATATCAAATAATGGAAACGTGTAAAACACACAAATTGCGTTTAATTTTTTATCTGTATTCTCGGAACTCTCTCACCTGCTGTTTAATCATAATCACGCTCTACATAACAACCTCACGGCGGGACCCAAATGAAGAAAAAACGACGAAAGAATTATTTTTTCTTGTTATCTCCTTCGGGGAACCTTTTCATTCACTTTGAATTTCTTATATGTCACGTGTTAAGGATAATTATAATACCGCGAGAAATGGGGCATATTGATAGAAATAAGCATAAAACTCCAGTATTCTACCTACCGCGATGAGAATAGGACTGGATCCATTAATGTGATTTGATAAATAATGTACAAAGTCGTTAAGTACAATTTAAAATGAATGTTAATTTTCCCGAAACCCAAGTCACCATGTAAACAAACAAACTTAATTGGAGTATCATTAAGACTACCCGAAGTGTCAAAGAAAATCCAGTTTTTCTTGTAAATTCCACGGGCCTCTATCAGTCTTACTTAGTAAAGTTACTTTGTAAATTTTGCTTGTAAGATTTTTTCTAAAAATGAAGATGATGAAGATAAACGCAATACAATATTTTCTAAGCGTAATACAGAAATTATTGCTATTACTACTACACACATCATGTTGAAGTATTCCAGCGTGTTTTATATGTATAAATAATCTGACATTCTAGCTATCCAAAAGTGTCATTAAAATCCTTGGCTAAAATAACAGGTCAATCTTCATTAAATAAACTCTATAAGATGTATCAAAAAGGTATGAACTTTTTACAATACTCGTATTTATTATTGTGTTAGTTGTATCAGTGTGTTTTCGACACAAACGAATGGCGTGAAGTTTTCCGCGAAAGGTGCTACGAATGTTTCACGTGCAACGTTCACGTACTGTAATAACATTTACACAAGGGAAATTCAAACATCGAACTATTTGCGCATTTGCCCCAAAATGGAATTTCTTTGTGATCTTTTATACAAACGATAAATATTTCACCAACGATGTGACAAAGAGAACATTTTATGGGAACATTTAATATTGAACTCATTCTTATGTCCCTATTCGTACTCGCTAGTGCGTACTTAGATGCACAAACATCGTGATATTACATCGCGTCCTATACCTAAAATAATAATATATAACGCTTGATATATAATCATTAGAACTTTCACGGCCTAATTAACGGCCTATTTCACGTTTCTAACTAATCCGGTCAACTAAATATTCAATGTCATATTTCATCACAATCAGTTTTACGCGTGATACTGACAAAATTGGGACTTTCAAAATCTTGAAAGATACTACTGGAAATGATCTGGAAGTAGAAATAATAAAATGTATTTTTAACATTATCTCTAATAGTTCCTATAGACAAGAAAATTTTACTTGCGTAGAAGGGATTTGAACTAAATTTTAAACGTTTATAGTTATATATATGTGTTTTGCCTTTTGCCTTCCGAGAAATCGAATCAGCATCTCTACTTGAATTTTGTCACGGCTCTGTTACGTTGAACACTTATTGAAACTGTTCTTAAGTGTTGTCCTTTTATGTAGGTACTCCATAAATGTTTGATAGGGCCATCTCGGGAAATCTCTGTCTCCATTCGCAGAGGGTCTGCAGTCAAATAAAACGGAAATCCCAAATATTATTCCACGACATTTTCCCTGTTCCTTCGATGTAAACTTTTATTTTTATGCTCTTACGTATTCTTATCAGAACAGAAACACACTTTCGTAAAGATTCACTAGCATACTGGCTCAAGTCGGGGACTAAAATTTTTTACCCTTTTTTATCTTTGGCTAGAATATACTCGCGACTTTCAAAAGTATTTTATTTCTAATTCAGAAGATACATATAACGAACCAGTTAATAATTATGACGTATATTCTATATAAAATAATCTATTCGTATGTGTTACCTTAAAAAATAAAGAATATCTATCGTAAACACTTAATAAACTTACATTGGTATCAAGACAGCGTGGTAACGAAAATGTTTTTAAAAGCTCAGTGGGACATGAGTAACCTGTAAACATTGGTCTTACGAAAAAATAGTATGTACGCACCGGTTGAACAAGCATGTAAAAGCAAGTAAACGGTGTTGATTGTGTCCACTATATCATGGAGTCGACGGGTGGCACAAATTAAAATTAGTTCCCGGCCATACTATATTTATACGGCTACTGGGATAAACAAGGTAGCAATATTATCCGAACGATTTGTTCATTTTCTGAAAAAAAATAATTCATCCACGTTATACAGAACGCGTGTTAGTTTTGTCAATTTGATTTTTTAAATTGCTTTGGAACTCTAGAGTAAAGCTGTTCGCCAATTTATTTGCTCTCAATTCGTGAAATTGATTTAAAAAAGCAAAGTCAAATTTGTGGGACATTTCCATTTTGTAGCTATTTCTCCCATTTTGTATAATTCTAATAGTCCAATAATCCTATGATCTTATCCCATACATCAATTTCGCTGTTAAAAGTATTTTCTATTATACTAAAATATTTTTTAGAATATAACAATAATTGCTACGTAAAATGTAACTTTATTAATAGGTAATAGAACTATACGGTCTCGGCGATAACATATGATCGTCTAATGAAACTGTTCCGACAAAGTCTATTACACGGGTGAAACATTATTTTGTCGAACTGAACAAACCCTATAAGACTGTCAGAGCCTGCTAATCGTCACTCGTACATCCAAAGTATCTTTTACTATAAGAATTTTTGTTTTTTTTTTTCGACCCTTTTGTTGGTACACTGCTGGACCGAGTCTCCTCTCGTAGTAAGAGGTTTAGGGGCCATAAACTACCACGCTGGCCTAATGCGGATTGGTAGACTTCACACACCTCAGGAAATATTATATAATTTATAACTTCTCTAAGGTGTGCAGATTTCCTCGCGATGTTTTCCTTCACCGTTATAGCAAGTGATATTTATATTTTTAGTTATAAAACGCACGTAACAAATCAGAGGTGTGGAGACCCCCGGAGTGGAAGGCTTCTGCTTATTATGTAATTATTATTATACCAGGTCATGGCCTGTCCTAATTGCAGGCACAAAGCACCGACGGCCAAACATCTTTTATCACTAAACTCAAACTTAATACAGTACCTGGGACATACTGTACATTATGCGCATATAACTTTACCTTATACTATTTATACTGGCTGCAAGTAAAATAAAAATATATAGACAACGGTGATTTATTAAACTCTGTGGAAATATTGTTCATGGTCCGGGTCTTAGCCGAGCTTATCCGCGAGTCATTTGTTTTTATACGTCTTGTCTGAGAGTGAGAGTCGCGACACGCAAGGGTTGAATAATGTTCGGGTATTCCTCCCCTTCGGACAGCCCTTATCGTTATCTTGACGACAGTAGTTTCACGGTTCATGTAACGTAGCTACACTTAGATTAATTCTAGAAATAACTCAGCTCGAAACAACAGAGCATTAGGACCAACAACAAATTTTACAACAACCACTTTTCACTTGCCACGTTGGGCTTTGGAATTGTTCCAATTATTTGCGGGTTGCGTATAAATATCATTAAATCACTTGTCCTAAGTGGGAATTGAACCCACGACCCTCGCTCACCAGTTAGCGTCCCTGAACACTTTCCTTTATTATTGTGTGTGATTTATATTTTACTTACCCAGCATATTTCACAAATTATGTACAATTAATAACAAAAGTACCAATTAACCTCGTACAAAGTGAATCTACTAACTGTGAACTAATCATAATTTATTGTAATCTTTGTGACCCAAAAATGAGGATTTCCTTTTAATTATAAGATAAATATTCCTACATAATAAGCCTTGCCCTCTCGCGTTTCATGAGCGCGGTGTCGCAAACAGAATCGCGGGGTTCGTAATAAATATATGATAATTCAAATGTATTCTTACATTCGTAATTCAAATGTATTATTAATACGTGAAAGGTAAACTTTGCATCCCATTTTAAGCATATTGGGCGCACGGAGGAGTGATGGAAAGCAAAAATGTAAAAATAATACGCTTGTGTTAAGGTAAGTTAAGTTTGTCTGATATTTACACACGCGACCAGTGGTTTTGTTTGCTCATTCTCGGGTTAGTTACAATAAACGACTTATTTATTATAACGAAACACCTACTTTACTTGAAATAGGCCAGGAAATAGTTTCCTTTTAGCTACCTCGCTCGATCTACTGCACTCGTGCCGTCGGGACACGTCATGCTCGTGGATGAAATAATTTTCATCACATTAATGCATTTTGACTTTCATTAAGTGTATTTAATGATATTAATTTAATGATGTTTTGTATATCAATTATTACAACCGTTATTTCAAATACTCATAAAAATGTATATATCATTCATCAAGTGAAATTTACCCTATTTAGAATTGGTACCATTTCATTTTTTTTAATAATACTATTGCACTACATAATGATATGTATCCTTTTCTTATTTATCTGTTCCTGTAAAATAATATTATAAACAAAATATTATGAGGCAAGCTGTGACACAATTTGTTAAGAGACGTTTAAATGAACTCGTAAAATTGTATTGAACTGTAAATCAATTGGCACTTTTTTTGTAAATCTATTTCTCCAAGCTTTATTATAAGACAATATTTTAAAAACAATTTCAATAAATTCCTTGAGATATTTGCAATTAATTGTACAATTTACAGTCTGATCGTAAAAGACGACATAATTAGCTTACGTATTTTGTAAACTTTGAAATATTTGTCGCTTACACGACCATCACGGCAAACGGGAGTCACGCTATATATATCACGACGTTCTTGAGTTTGATTGCAGTTTAACAAAGTGTCATCTAAATACAGGTATAGTGTGGATCTCGACGCGAGGCCGTGGGCTATTGTCGCCAGCCTTTTGTTCTGCGCTGTCAGCATGTAAGAATCTTAATAGGTCAAGCACACATTACGGGGCTGAAAATGCGAAACGAACTCGCAAAAAATTTCGCTGCATTGTCTTATTTATTTATTGCTACAACCTTTTTCATGTCCCACTATCGTGCATAAGCCTCGTTCGCAAACACAAGCTTGGAGAATCCGAAATTTTCATACCGAACACACCAGGGTCCTTAAACTTAAAAACTTAAACTTAAGGGCGCACTCGTCGGTGTCGTCTCTGAAGAGTCAAGTATCTCGTGCCATACCGTCCTTAGCTTACGATGATAAGCCGCCACAAATACTGTCGTCCTTCCCGGATGCGCAAGCTCGCGAGCTCCAGAAAAAAAAATACCACTGCGGTCACCCACCCAAGTACATATCGCGATTCTACTGAATTCGACAGATTCTTTGACAGTCCCAATCAGGAGCATCGCAGAAAATCGCTTTGTCCAAGCTGAAGGATCTTCTTAGTAGGAGTAGCTTGTGGTGCGTGCGTGGAATTACGTAAATTCTCCAAAATTTATATTTTTCACAACATTCTTATTATTAATGCATTAAATATATTGTTAATAAAGGTATCACAAACGTAACTTAAGCTTTTTAATATTATTATTTCGTCACTTTATTCGAAGATATAGAAATTAAATATATGTATTTTATATACATATATAAGCTTAACAGGTAGATGTTCAGAGATCAGTTTTGCCGGATCGTAATATTTAATGATAAAAGAGAGAGACCAAATTGTATAAATGAAATCAGATTTATTACGATTACACAAATACTAGAAATATAATTTCGCTTTATAATCACAAGATGTTAATACTTCAATGCAATGATTGTATGTCGCAGAAAAAAAACGAAACAGTTAGGGCAGTTCGTTCAAACATACTGCTCTAGCAAAAATATTGCTGTTAACTATTGGTCGATTATAAAATCTGGCAAAGGTATCTGACTTTGGCGTCCAGCCCGCGGTTTTTCTGATTACGTCGAGCGAGACGCCCGCGCGGCTGGCGGCGGACGAGGCGGCGTGCCGCGCGCTATGCGCGCTGAACGTCGCCACATCCACTCCACTTTCCGCCAGCACTTGTTTCACCCACCGAGAGATCGTCTGACTCGTCGCTGCTCTGTGGGGTGGTCTGCATGTTAGCAATAAATTACCTTTATCGTTACAATTTGTTCTTAACTGCTCCGTTCGACATAAGTAATCTTTGACTGCAGTCGCTGGACAGATGTCCCTATTTTCCCGAAAGTACGGAAGCAACAGCAATGGTTGTTCACGCCCCGCCGCTGACGTCTTTATTACATCCGAAATCATGATTTGAACGGAATCGACAGCTATAATTATATTATCAACTTTTATTAATGATAATGTTTGAGCTCTGTGAGCCGTGCACAGGACTAAGAGAGTAGTAACTTTCTTGGTTAATTGTTCAATGGATATCTCATTGTGAGGTTTCCATTGCGCTATATGATTGAGGACAATTTGAGGGTCCCATGTACTAACATATTTGGGAAGGGTAGGTTTTAACTTATATACCCCTTTAAAAAACCTTGTAATTAAATTACTGTTACTAAAATCACGATCTAATAATAGAGCCAAAGCAGAGCGGTGGTTATTAAGCGAGCCATACGCTGCGCCTTTGTTAAATAAATCAGTAAAAAATGAAAGTATTACGGACTCTTTGCACATATTGTAAGGGTTTAAGTTTGAATCCCTACAAAATGTCCACCACAATTTATAAGTGCAACCGTATTGTTGCATAGTATTCTGAGCTAATGAAGACATCATTATGTGTAATGCTACTTCGGGAGTTCCTTTTCTCAGAAAGGCTTCCCGGAGAGCTTCGCGACACCCAGGGTAAGCTTCAATTGTCTTTTCCTGCAAGAGAAATTTAACAGATGATCGTCGGCATCTAAATAAATAATATTTGAAGTACACATGTCTTTTAAAACCGGGAACCAAGGTTGAGAGGACCAGTAGGGGAATACTAATATACCCTCTGCCTTATCTGCTTTAATTTTATGTAGACATTTTAAAATTAGACAGAAAGGAGGGAAAGCATAAAAAAAATATGGTTTCCAACTTATAGTAAAAGCATCGACTGTAAAAGAGTCCGGGTCTGGCTTCCACGATATATATTTATCACACTTCGCATTGGCGCGAGAAGCGAAAAGATCAATATCCGGTTTTCCTAAATTGTATATTATAGATCGAAAAGTTGTATTTAATATTTCAAGTTCTGTATCGGCATTCTTATTACGTGATTCTTGATCTGCTTCTACATTATCTTTAGTATTTATATATGATGCATACAACCACAGTTTTCTCTTCTCGCACCATTGCCACATATTTCTTGTAATTTCGTTCAAACGGGGGAATTGAATTCTGCCCATCCGATTGATGTAACTAATCGCGGTAGTATTGTCGCATCGCAACAATACTGCACAATCAAATTTGTTTCGAGCGAAAGTTTTTAAACTTAAGAAGGCTGCTTTAAGTTCCAAATAATTTATATGGAACTCGAGTTCTTCAGGCCTCCATTTTCCGCCAGCGCGTATATTATTACAAAAAGCACCCCAGCCTAATTTTGATGCATCAGAAAAGATTTCTAAAACAAAAGTTGGTTTTTCTATTTTATTTTGTAATACATAAATATTTTTAGCCCACCATCGTAAATCTGATAAGATGTTAATTGAAGGTGTGAATTTAGCGTTGTAATTATTATCGTATTTCCGTAAAGCTAAATATTTTTCTCTTTCTAATAATTTCGTATACAGCCAACCGTAACATACAGCTGGGCATGCAGCTGCAAGCACTCCAATCAAATGTGCAAATTCCTTAATGGTGCATCGAGGCAGGCTTAGAAATTTGTAAACAAGTTTAAAAATACAGTTCTGTTTATCAATGGGTAATTTAAGAGACATCTCTAACGAATTGAAAACAAAACCTAAATATTTACATTCGGTTTTCGGAATTAATTGACTTTTTTCATAATTAATTATAAAACCTAAGCATTCTAAAATTTTTCGTGTTTCGGTCACGTTGTTCTGACATTCATCAAAATTTGATCCTAAACATAAAATGTCATCGAGATAGACCACTGATCTAAACCCACGGTTTCTTAAATGAGCTATAACCACTTTCATGATTTTGGTGAAAGTCCTCGGGGCTGTAGAAAGGCCGTAAGGCATAGCATTAAATTCATACGTAACGAGTTTTGAATTGTCATTCTCAAATTGAAATCTTAAAAATTTTCTATGCTTGGCTTTAATTGGAACTAATAGATATGATTCTTTCAAATCTATTGTTGCCATAAAATCCCCTTTTGATATTAGCAAGGCTGCAGTTCTGTAATCTTCCATTTTAAAATGTGTATTATAAAGATATTTATTAAATGATTTTAAATTTAAAATAAACCGATAATCACCTGTCGGTTTGGGTGCTAAAAATATTTCCGATACGAATTGGTTTCGGGATGGTTCACAAATGGAGATGGCCTGCAGATGCAGTAGTTTTTTAATGGCATTAGACATATTTATTTTCTCTTTCGATGACCAATTGCGACTAGAGCTACCCATCCTTATTACTTTTTTACACATAGGAAGATGGTAACCATCTCGAATCCAATTTAAAACTACGCTATTATGAGTTATTTTACACCAGCAATTATAAAAATATTTCAGTCTACCAGCATGTACCATTATGTTCGTGGACCTGCACGAGGAGGTCTGTTCCATATTCTGGTTGGAGTGAAGTTGCTCTGTGACGACGGGGGTTTCTGGTTCGTATAAGATGTTTTTCTGGGCCCCCCTCGCCCCGCCCCTCTGTTCATCGGACGAGGAGAGCCTCTCCAGTTTCCCGGAGGCTTTGTTGAGCGAGATGAAGATGGGCCAGGGATAGCCTTGAGGTCTGGCTTCTTAATTTGAGAACCTTGTTTCTCGATAGCTTTTGAAGCTTTAATTTTTTCCGGGAGATCATTGCCAAACAGCAACTCATCTCTTTCGCTCTCTTGGATAACATTTAAAAAAGATTTTTCTAAGCCCTGTGTTAATGACTTAGTTCTAGTTTGAGTCTGCAATGCATGTAAATCTGACAGGATTCTACATGCGTCTGATAAATATCTTATTGCTTCTATTTTATCGTCAGTCTTTAGGAGTAAGGTCAAGGCTCTGTTCATAGCCGTAAGGCCTACTCCGAGTTGCTGCTGGGAACTTTCAATCTTTTTATCTCGTGCTCGAGCGAATTCGGAGACAGCTGCAGCAATTTCTGGATTTAGTCGAGGAGCTCTAAACAGCTTACAGTTTTGAGGCGTCGCGTAGTTCGAAAATAATTTTTCTTTTTGGTCCTTATCTAATATACCTTTGCGAAGTATTGGAGCCCACCTTAGGGCTAAATCAGGATGGATATCGACGCCATATGTTACTTGTTCAGGAACTATATCTCCTAAGGCTGTAAGCACTTCGGCATCCAAAGCAGGTAACTCTTCCGGTTCCTGCGTCAGGGGATCCTCTCTGACTTCGCTAGGACCTGGTCCTAACTCGTCCACACTAGGGTTATTCTGTATTTGTACAGAACTAGTATCAAGCTCGGGATTATTTGTTTCGACATCTAGAAATAAAAATAGATTCCATATCTAGAAAAGTCGTACTAAATGAGGCTCGACTAGGGGTTATATTCAGCGGAAGGTGTATTTAAAATGTATTATACATTTATTTATTAAAATTGGTTGACTCACGGCCAACTCTGTATTTTTGTTTGTATGTACCCGTTGGTTAACTCACGGTTAACTCTAGGCCTTAAATCGCTCATCTGGTTGACTCATGGTCAACTCTAAAGCGTCATTGTTTGTTGTGTTCACTTTAAATACGCAAATCTTTTTAAATATACACGCTTTAAACACAATATTACAAGATTAGGAAAAAATCACTTGTAGTGGGTACTTATGAAAATAATTTAGCTTACCAGTTTTTTCCTCGAAATCAGACGAATCCGAGTAAATAATTATTCTGTTACGTTTCACCTTTTTATTTTGTAACTTCTTTATTCTACTTTTATAATACTCAATTTGGTCTTCAGCACTGCGCTTAGGCATTTTCAATGTTAATGATGCGTGCGTTGTGCAACCCGCACAATAAAAGAATGACCGAAATGACAGGACTGGAATAGTGTATGGACAAGAACTGTATTTGACTTAATCGATTTAATATGACATATCGATACTTTAAAACATTAAAAAGCGTGCGGATTATTGCCCGAACAATAAAAGGACTACCTGTTAAGCTTATATATGTATATAAAATACATATATTTAATTTCTATATCTTCGAATAAAGTGACTCATATAATACTGATCGAACTTCACTAGAAAGTTCGTTTGATCATGTATAATATAGAGTAAGGATAATAACGGAACCCTCCAAAAGCAGAAATGAAAATGTGAGATAAATATTCGAACATTAATTTACGAAAGAATGCAGGAGTTTCAAAACCTTCGTTATTTCGATACTAAAAAAAATATCAAAGAAATTGAGGTCAGTCGGATAGATTGGCGGTGTAAAGTGGAGCATTGTTTGGCTCTCCGGTAGAGGGCGCCCTCGGGCGAGCCCTCAAAGGGACGGAGTGGGGATTAGGGAGGCACTGACGCCCAGTTAAACGTGCTTCAATAACAACAAAGGTGTCACTATATTACAAGATTCTATTATACTATTAGTGCGTTGAAAACTTTAAATTTAACTACAATTCTAAAGGACTCTAATAGACTGCCCTCTCGGTCTAATAGTTTGAGACCCTGGCTGCTAAACCGGAGGCCGTGCGTTCGATTCCCAACCATGACAAACATTATACATATATATACGTAGTTTATCAGTTGTCTATTCGATATTAAAAAAACAACCAATATATCCTTTTTCAGCGCGTACGTTTCAACCTACTTCAGTTGTCTTAACAAAACAAAAACATTGCTCCTTTTATCTGAACCGGTGCAAAGTGTACTTACAACAAGCCGTACACCGCCGTACCATACCGTTTCGTTCAACAGTATTATTTCCGGGTACTTTCACGTCAGAAGCATATCGGGATGAAGTGAAAAAAGTATTCCATTATAACTTTGTACCTATTCTCTCGCTGTCACGCTTACTTTAGTATCTCTTTGAATACTCGTTCAAGGACCGGTCTGACAAGTGGAGAGTTGAAAAGGTTTTCAGAATTGCAAGTACGATGAAACTCGGGGAACTCTTGAGGGTAAATTGTCTAAGTGAAATGTGATGGTATTCAATTGTCTAATTTGGTATTGGATGGTGGAGTTGTCCCAGTTATTATTATTATTACAATGTTGACCGGCCTGGTCGAGCGGATAGAGGCCCTGATTGCAAAACCGCAGGTCGTGGGTTCGATTCCTGCGAAGAGCAATTGTGTGTGGAGTACATTTGTTTGGTCTGTGTCTGGATGTAACGAATATATCTATATAAGTATTATAACGTATGTATATATCTATGTTTATCAGCTGTCCGGTTACCATAACACAGGCATTCAATTGCCTAATTTGGAATCAGATAGCTGTGTGTGGAATTGTCACCGGTTATTGTATAATTAAAATGTTGATTTCGATTTATTTGTGTAAATGTGGTCACAATTGGGGTACAGTTTTTATGTTTCTCACATTTGCCACAGTTTGGAGTGCAAATTCAAAAATTAAATTAAATAGTATTAGTCTTAACATTTATAATCATTAATATTAATTATCAATTTATAAATATTAATTATATTACATTTTAATTACAAAATTGCACTGATTATTATTTATATTTTTTCAATTACAAATTCATTACAATGAATTACAATTTCATCAATTTAATTACAAAATTATTACATTTCATTTCATTTAAATTCTATATTTAAAGTTCACTACGTCACTAACAGAGAACTGCGTCTGCCAACGTCAGTATATCTTGTTTCATGCAATACGATACTATATTCTTTAAAAATAGCGTCAATAAAATTTAACCGGGAAATTTGCTAAAATTTATTTCGATATTAAGCCTGCGGAAGTCTTATTGGCTCAGCGCCAAAGATAAGAGCACGTTAAGTAATTGATAACAGATATGTAACATGATATGCGACATGTCAGCCGCACTGCCTTCTTTCTGTATAATGGTATAGGAAATTGAAAAAAATTAAAATTGGAAAAACTGCAACATGAAAAGAAAAAAATAATAAAACGTATTGATCTTGGTTTCCCTACGTTTCCTCTCGATGCTTGATCCTCTCTGATTGCCCACCTTAATATAAGTCTAAATATATTCTTAAAGTAATTTCAAAATACTGAATATGTACTTGAAAATTCATCATAACCATTCACCGTATTGTAAGATGGTACGCCAATTGTCGTCCATAGAAATTCTCCCGAAGCAAAGATCCTATGACCACAAGGCGACGATTTTCACAGGAATATACATTCGAAATATAATAGTAATAAAGTCGTTTTTCCCATATCCATTGTTGCGGGACTAAACTAAGCAAGTTGTCGGTATAAAAACAAAAATAAACTTTAATAAAAAGTCGAAGCGGTCCACTTTTGCGTTAGTTCGTTGAAACAGCTACGGAAACAGAGAGTCATTCACGTTACCGATATATTGCGTGGTGAGTATTTTAAAACGCTAATATCGCATTAGAACGAGCACCTTTAAATGACAATACAATACAATACAGACTATACAAACAATAGACTTGTAATACAGGTTTTCGTAAACCTACTTCGAGCTGAGGTTCTCACAGAGTATAGATATTACGCATATAAGATCCCAAAATGCTGTAAAAAGCTGTGTTTGTGAGTGAAATAAATTGATCATTATTATGACATATTTATTGCACATCCCATATACAAAGCTACAAATGGGATGCATACAGAAGAAGGCATGGACAATGCGCGGCCTGATCACTAAAACAGCGAGTGACAATATTATCAATGCTTGTATACAACACGCTATCTAGTGAAGTTAAATTCTCCTTGCGGCGGAGATATAGTTCGCTACGTTAAGTTTCGTTTGAGCGAGCTTTGAGTAGAACCTAACTTTTGGCGTTGATTAGGGTCGCAGTCACCAGATTCAGTCAAGAAAACGACACGCATGAGCGTATATGAGAGGACAGGGGGCGCGGGGAGGGAGAGCGGATGCTGAGAGGATATGGGATGCGAGCGGAGGGATAGAATATTTGTATCGAAGCTTTTTTACAGAGAAAATTCATGTAAATATAAAATAACAACGACTAGTGACAAAACAATTTCGTATAACATTTTCCTTTGGACGCAATTGCCTCCATATTTCTTAGACTCGAACCAAACTTAATTAGCTAAACTTATTTACGGACGACATTAAACTTGTACCTCCGTCGTACTTTTTTATTCGTTAGAAAAACTAGAACAAAACTAAAGTACTAACTAAAGTATACTTTTGCTATTTATCAATGATATTTGACGCGTAGTTAATTACGCTGCAATAATAGGGCAAAGTTCGAATACGATGATCGTTCCAAATTCAAAATGATTCCAAATTCAAATTCATTTCGAATTGCCAACAAAAAGCTGCCAAACGGTATTGGTAATCAACGTGTTATCTCGATCAAATCGCCGCTGCCCGGTATTGCTATATGCTCCCGTGCCCTGAACACACAGTGGAATACTAATCAAAATATTGAATGAATAAAATCGAAACGGTTATCATAGCACTTACCTTGTACCGCAGAACATGGTGCTGTTATTAAACAATGATCAAACATCTACATATATTTACACATCAAACAAAAAGAAAAAGACGTCTATTTGTACAAATATGGGCACTTTTAAAGATGTAACACAATTATTAATTCAATCCATATATTAATTTCACGGCGTACAAATTAAAGAAATACCTACAACGAATGGATGAAAGTAATATAATTAGAATCGTCAAACCGAATCGCAAGAATTTGAAGACAGTTTAAGAACATCTGACAAACGGTCTAGCCACTAGGAATGGTGATTGTTTGATCCGTGAAATATTCCACTAAACCAATACATACATTGCGGTCTGTAGCTGTGTGTGACTCCACTTTGTAACGTTAACGTTTACGCATTTATAATTAGCCATTTATTAATATAAAGTTTGAGAACGATAGATGAGAAGTGCCTATCTTTTGAAAACAGCTAATAAAGAAACAAAAAAAAAAGTGCGGAACTGCTCTCTTGTATACTAGAGGCAACCGTCCCAGCCCTCAAGACTAACAACTCTGTGACCAATATCTAATAACACGGATACTAGCTAATACTATTTGAATTTGAAACAATCCCGAAGTTCTGTTACCAATTAACACTAACTAATATTGTTATTAACATCCCCTACTAACCAAGTCTTACTAAAAGTGTCATTCCAAATTCAAATTCAAATTCTTTTATTCATTATAGGGTATATACATACACTTAATTAAGGCTCTGTGACTGCTGGCTGTTCATTTGTTATTCTCTTCATGAGATCAAATCTTCTCTTCGTTAGATCAAAAAGCATTACAAATTCTCTTTGGTTTAACTCGCAAAATAATTCTTCATAAATTATAGGCCGCAAATGGCTGCTTTATTTAAAGTACAAAAATGAAGTTCACAAAAGCGGATAATATTCCTGGTAATTTCGTATACGCTCTCCGAAGACGTTATTCGCTAACTACAAAGCTTCTCACACCCGCTGATCCTATAAGCCCCCGAGTGTGGAACGCAACGCAACGCGAGCCGCTTTAAGCGAACCCCTCTTATGAATATTTCAAGTGCCTACCTCTTTGAAATGTCGATTTTATTTTAATAACACGCGCGAATGCCGCGCTAAGCGTAATAGCGTATCTATTCGCCGTTGCCTCGCGATACTTTATGTACTTACGGGATTTATGTTACTAAGATAAGATATACTTAGATTTACTGTACATTGCTTTCGGAGTGAGATAAACTTTGCTATTCAGTCAATCGGCATTTAGAAGATCGCCGCTGGACTTTTTGTTTAAGTAGGTAAGAAGGTTTTAGGTCATAGTTTCCCATGCTTACCAAGTGCTGATTAGGAGAGCTCACACACCTCAAAAAATATTACATACTTTAGATCATCTCTAAGGTGTGCAAGTTTCTTCGCGTTTTTACCTTCACGATTATAGCGGGTGATATTAAAATTTCTATATTGTGAAACGCACGTAAATTTTAAGTCTAAAATGCCCTGATTTAGACACAGACTTGTCATAGGCTATCATTGCTCTACTGCTGCTGCAAAACATACGCCTCCTCTCATAGATGCCGATCCACCTAATCTCGGGTCATCTAAATCAAGCGTCTGTGATATAAAATTGTGTTAAAATAACACGTCTACCACTACCAGTCGTATGGCGGGCGGCGAAAATTAATCGCTTCCTTTAAATTTCCGGGAGAAGAACTACGTTTGCTTTTATATATTGTAACAGAACATCCTTGAACAAATGAAGAATGAATAGACAATCAATATTACACGGAAGAGCAAAGTGGGTCTGGTAACGTTTAAATAAAAATAATAATATCCTTTTATTGCTAGTCAGGGACACGAGTCACAAAGAGAGGATTTGTGGTACGACTTTGAGCCGTATACTATTACGTTTGCCAAGTCCAGATTGGCATATGTTTTATATTTATGTACTCGTATTGTAAATCATGGATGGTGGTGCCGAGGCAGACCACGGCTGACTTATCTCAACCGAATAGGTCAGACACTGGCTGACGGGGGGGTCAAAAGTCTCCGAAACCGGCGTGTATGCGTGAAGAGAGTGAAGAATGTAGACGAAGGACGTCAGGTTTGTAAGGACAGAGATATTTGGAACTCAGTGCTTTCTGCCTACCCCGTTATGAAGTTGGCGTTATGGTATAATAATAATCTATAGGTACTATGTAAGTTTGTGTGTCATAAGTGTCAGCGATAGTCATTAAAAGCGCTCTTTTTTCTGAAATCTACTCACTGGTTCCGCAGACTAGAGTACCGTAAGCGGGGGCAATCCGCCTACGCCCATTCCATTTCCGCAACAAAATGAATCCTCTACGTGCCGTGTATAAAATGCCATGAATATGGACGAGCTGATCACGCACCACATAACTTACGTGTAACATAACATAATACGCATATGCTAAACAACGAGAAAATGTTGCGACCATAGACAAAATTGTCTTACCTACGTATATCTGTTCTAATATTATTATGAGGTAAAATTTATTTGTTTGTGCAATGTAATATATATTGTGCGCGTGCTAGGCAATTAGAAAATGTTGCGACCATTGACAATAGTTTATGGTCAAAGATGGTCTATTACCAAGCAGTCTATGGTCAACTATAATCTAGAATCATGCGAGTATAGGGTCACAAATGATAAATGGTGGTCTACAATTTACGACTAGCTATGGTCTTTAGTAATTAATCTCTCCGTTTTGTTGAGATTTACCAATATTGATTATTTATCCGCACTATTCCGTACACTAATACCTAATATTTAGTATTATAAATGCGAAAGTGTATCTGTTTATCCTTCTTTCACGTCAAAACGGAGGAACCGATCGATGTGATTTTTGATCGATGTGATAGTTAAGGACTGCAAAGTGACATACTGTTTTCGCGAAATAACATCTCTTATCCACGGGAAAACGCGTTTTAATCAAATGAGCGCTATAGAGGGCTTTACGGACGCAATAACGGTGTGACGTGTAAAAAATAATTATTTTGGCTAATAAAATAGAAACTGAGATTTGATATTTCAATAAAACCGCGATATTAACGTATGCGATAACAATGCGTAATACTGCGTTGGGAAAGAACATCTGTATGCTGAGTACAAGATCAACAAATATATTCGAATGACTTC
>DWDX01001153.1:0-20205 GCA_018245675.1 Agara michaeli | reverse complement strand
CAAGTCCCCTTGAACACTCACAAAAAATTTCATCAAAATCGGTCCAGTCGTTTAGAAGGAGTTCAGTGACATACACACGCACACAAGAAATATATATATTATAAGATATCGTATTTATGTTATATGTAGTTACCTTTATTATCAGCGAGCACAAACTTCGATGGCATAGAGAGCAGAGAGCCCGACACCTTCGTCGGCGGCTTGTTGGACGCTGGGTTCGTGTTCGTGACAACCCGAAAGTATTGTATCTAAACACATCAAATGATTCAGGAACTTTGTTCAGTTTATAGTTTCACCATTGCACCGCGAGACAAGGAGAAGGGGAAAAGAGGCAAAGAGAAGAAGGGGAGAAGCGGAGAAGGGGAGAAGTAGGGTCGAACGGACACAAAAGCAAGCACAGATTAACAATTTACTCTATCGATTTCATATTTCTTACATAATAAATTGCAGGAAATAAACTATTTCCATCCTATATATGTTGCTGCACTTTCAACACTGAAAGTTTTTCACTCATTTCAATTCAATTAGATACCCAGTTAACTTGACTTGGACAATACAGCCTTTTACTCTGTATTATAAGTAATGTGCAGCTCCGAAATAGACATAAACAAATTACAGTTTACTTACACCTTTGCCCGGTACGTTTAATTGATGCAGTTGGGTCTGCTGACCGTCTATGACAACGCTACCATCTTTTGCGATCTGTAAATAAGTAATATACAGTATAAATGAACTTATTTTGCTATGAATTTATATATTTATTTGTATAGCACAACAAAAATACAGAGAAATTATATGCATTCACAGTTATATCTTAAAATGCCGTTCTAGATGTATGTTTATCTGCCAGGTCATGTTGAAACTCGCAATTTAACACAGACTTATTTCTCTTGTCTCAACATTCAGACGCAGGGCAATGACTTTTAATTAATCTGGATATGGTTTTTATTATACACGAGCTATGGGAATGAATGTAAGCCGAAGACCTAAATAGGTTTATTTTGGCTGCTAACTATGGTTAACATTGGAGAATATACTTAATATTGCCAGTGATACATCTGCGACTACATTTATTTTCCCATTTTCTTCTAGGTCAGTCTCCGCCAATACACACTGCAGAAATGTGCTAACAAATGGTCCAGGGTTGTGCTTTGGGAAAGATATAAGCCCAGCAGTGGGAATTAGTAACTGTCACAGCATTGCTACCCGAGTCAAAGAATTCTCACACGTGTCTTAGCCACTCTATAATTACAATTGAATATTACCTGTGCAGTCTTCGGAGTCGCCGCCGTTTTCAGTATGACATTCTGTGCCTGGTTACTCGATAATAACACTTGTTTTGTTGCACTCGCTGTAAAGATACAAACCGAATTTTATAATGTACATCTTTACTCAAATCTAGTTTTTATAGTCTAAATGTATTTTTTTCATTTGTGTACCTCTTTAAATATACCTCTTAATATAATCTTTAAATATACCCATATTCGTACAAATAAATGCCTTGTCCGTCTTTAATTCATAGCATAAGGGCAGCCCTAGTGTTCAATGAACAAGAACAAGTAAATCCATAACTTTACATATATCAAATGGCACTGATATATTTCCGAAGATTACCTACAGATATGGCTGCTGTATATTGTCTGCCAAAAGACTTTTTTTTTACCTAATGCATTTATTAAATGATTCAGTAACTCTAAAAAGATAGGCAGATCTTTGCTACTGATAGAATTGAGTGATAGAAAAAAAAAGAAAAAAAAAAGAAGTATCTCTTTGCAATGTCAAATTTCTCTGATTTTTATTAAATACGATAGCAATATGTTACCTGTGGGCGGTGCGGACAATAGACTCGGAGTTGGCGACTTAATCGTGATTATCTGCGGCTTTTTATTTAACTTTACACCTTGTTTTGTGGGCGACGCCATGACGACCTGCAAAAACGACGTAAACTACCATTACACACTTGAACACGGGATACACGAATTCAAAATATTAGAATACATCGAGCGAAACGATTCAGCTACTGATGCTTGCTGTATGAGTAGTTGGCGAAATATTGATAAAGACAATTGAAGAATCAATTTTCTTACAATCGGATTACAAATACTATTGTATACATAATGTGAATATATAATGAGTTATACATAGATAGATTGTGATCTATATAAGTAGCATAAAATATATTCTATTCTCGTCACTTACCTTTTCCATATTTTTGTAAGCTGCAATAAATGTTGGTGGGGGTGTGCGACTGAGTTAAGATTAATGAAGCGCTCACGCATACATGTGCATCGCACGATGTAAACTTTTATTATTTAATATTAGAAGTAAGTACAATTTTTATGTGTTAAAATACACCTTGTTGCCGATAGCTACTGGGACCGTTTTCTGCTGCACGGCCAGCACGCGCGTGTGCTGCGACGCGGCGCCGGCACTCGGCACCAGCTTCGAGAGCACGGTCGGCTGGTTGCCAGAGTTCACGTTCGATTGTCCTGGTAAATTTAAACAAAGCACAATTTTTGACTTTTATTAAAAGTTCGACTTTCAGTCATTTTATTCGGTAGCCTTTAAAAAGCCAATTCCTTTAAAATTTTTTTTTTTTTATGTTTGGGATAGGCTAGCTAGCATTTTTAAATCGAATTGCATATTGTATTAAAAAAAAAATACTTTACCTGGCACAATCACCTTCGCCATCATGACTGGCTTTTGTTCTTTAGTGTGTATCAGTGAAGTCTAAAATAATAATGTCTTTAATATAATACACGTATTCATTAAATTTCTTACCTGTTATACATCTATTACTTGCTAAGGAGCAACGGTCGACATAAAAATTATGAATAAACTTTGATTACACTTCAAGCATTTTACTTTTGATACAGCAAGCATCAGAGCCCAGCGATTTGATTTGTCTTTCACACTGTACATTTATATCTATTGCGGTTTAAGTAATACCTGGTCTGCACTAGTCCTTACAAATTGCATTGTCGATGCGGAAGGGTTGGCAGTGACTAGTTTCAACTTTTGTGTACCCGCCGGCATCATCACTAATTGTTTGCCAAACTGTGCTGTAAAAATATAAACCCAAATGTTACAGACAATACATATACGTAACCATTTTTCAATTTATATTCTGTACAAAAAATTGTCTTTGCTATTGATTTGTTGATGATATTTGTACGCAAGGGTCAGAGGGTCATTTCCACCCAACAAACGCCAATGGGATATCGGCTTAATTATTTATCAACTGCTAACTATTGAGTCTACACAAGTATCCGATTTAAAAACTATACAATGAATAGTTTAATCTTGGTTATTTCTATCTTTGGCTCATTCAGTCCTGGAATATAACGATTGCTAACAGTACCAGAGATCAGACCGAGATTATAATAGGCGGAAAGTGAAAGTAATGGACTCACCTAGCACAGTGCTCCCTTTAGTGTTTGCTTGCACGACATTCCCCAGAGAGACTTTCTTGACAACCGTAAGCGGCTTGGGCGCTATAGCGAATTGCTTGCCGGGATTGAATATCTTCGCCGACAGCCGCGGCGGCTTGGGCGCTATCGCCACCTGTCGCGGAACCGGCGCCGTAGCAGTCACGCTTTCGGTTTTTTTAGCGCACGCTGCAACACGCGCTGGTATTGCTGCCTAGAACATACCGTTGATCGTTAAGTATTATTACTGTTACATCTTATAACATGCATGGATGGTTGTCACAACATTCGAAATTGTACATTTTCAATATTCATTTATTCTTTCATAGCAAATTACAAAATGAAACTTTTTAAATAAGACGACAACTTTGGTTTGTCCATGATTCAATAATAACATTATCTAAAACAATCTATCCATAATAAGAGCATGTATTGCATTTGCAGTTGATTAAATATTAATAGAGTAATTTATAATAAATCTAGTTATAAATAGTTAGTACAGCAAATAATCATTGCGACATTTAATACGCTCAATCAAAATTTACCTTTACGGAAATGATCTTCGGAGGCTCCGTTACAAATGAAGTTTGGGGATGCAACTGCAAGTCTATCAACGTTCCTGCTTGCGACGACAAGACATTTTGCTAAAAATGAACAAAAAAAATATCCATATTAAATCAGTGTATATCAAGCATTGCTCTTTACGGGTGGACAATTGTGTCCAACAATGAAAAAATAGAAAAGGCTGGCGAGAAAAAAAAAGGTTTAGAAGTCTTGCATACATTTGATTCAGCGGTAGTGGTCAGGCCAGTTGTCTGGTCATCTTGCACTGAATACTCTTGAAGTGTAAACTGATCACCCATAAAATCTGTAAACAAAAATAATTGCTCCTTAAACTTTATCACTGTTAGTTCACACTGGAGTCGTTGGATAGTCTTAAAATTGTAGATATCTTAAATATAAGGCAACACCTAGTAAGTGTTTTTTTCATCTCTAACATGTTCAAATAATAGTACTATTGGTGAAATACATTAGGAAAAGTTCACAATTGTCTTAGTTGTCTCGGTCACTGTAGTATCAACCCAGTTGCACGGTTTTATTATTAGGGCTCGGACAACTTTATCATGTACATATTTAAAAATATTTTAGAACACATATAACTGTAACTTGCCTATGATTTCTTCTCCCCCAGTGTCCATTAGCATTGGTTGTTCTACTATCTGTTCAAACTCCATTGGTATGCCATCATCGTTGCTGCTCCGCAAGGCTTCAACGGAGTCTGTTGGCTCAAAATCGACCTAAATCGGAAGAATTAATTTAATCTTTACATCAGCCATAAGACAAGTAATAAGCAAGATTTATAATTACAATTTGATAATTTAAATTAATGTGTTATAACTTGGTGTTAGGGATTATTTTAAAAAAGTTGAATATTATGAAATACAATTGAATATAAATGCAATAGAAAAAAGCAGTAAGAAATAAACGCAATAGAAGAGTTTATAAAGACAGTTAAAAGAAGGATAACTGTTCACTTACACCCATTGCGCTCTCCAAGTTCAAGGAGTCTAAATTGTGATCCATAGTAACTTTATTATATGACAATCTCCTCACAACAGTTTAATAGAAGTTATCTAAATAATCAACTCGCAAAAATAATAAAAAAGAAGAACATTTTTGAGTTCAAAAGACGCCGCCATTTTAAATTGTCAAATCCTAAAAATCCCTCCCGCAAGTAGCAGCCACGGTTGAAAACAAATTATCACGGACAAGAAATGCTTGTTTACATAAGAAACACTAGTCAGTTGTATTTTTCACAATTTGTATTGAATGTTAATTAAATACTTTACTACCTAAATGACTCGTAATACCGATAAAAACATACAAACATACTTTAATTTAAATAAAAAGCAAGAAAATCTGATGGCGCTTCTTTCAATTTTATATAGATGTCAAATAGAGCCAACATAAAAATTACAAATATACCGATGCGTTCACTTTTAATACGTAACAATAAAATCTTGTCAAATGAAATATTTTTAAAGCGTTAAGTTTCCGAAATAAATAGCAAAACAATTCGTAAAAATTAGTTTCATATTGTAGTTAAATGTTCGTACATCATAGAAAAGGTATTTATAACGTTTGATTAAGATTTGAAATGCTGTAATTTCAATAAAAAAATTACTTTAAAAAGCTACATTAATTTTGTAGTACAATATAAAAACTATTACGTTACTTGTAGCTTAATGTTATACACACGATCTCATTAGAGCTTGATTATATTAGGAACTTTTTCAACGTGCGTAATCTTAATGTTATAAACTGTAGTGCCAACCAGCCATTAAATTGTTCAGTATTAATCACTATCTTGGATAATCTTTATAATGTAGATGTAGAATTGGTAGTAATAATGATAATAATTAAGATGAATTAATCAATTGTATGAATTTAAGAAATTGAAACATTTTATTTTGCGTTTTTAATTTAGTCTGTAAACATCATATTGAAGGAGAAAAAAAACTGATATTAATAATGACACTGACAGACAGTATGTTATAAATGTCATTGCCAAGTTTCGGTGCATGTATTTCAATAAAAATACGATACAATTCTCGGCTTCAATTTAAAACTCTTAGAAATTAAGCGATTGCAACGTTGTAGAGGTCAAATATTTTAGATATAATTTGCCCGAATTAGTTGAATAAGTCCTCTGTAGAAATGCCTTTGAATTTGCAAGGAGTGCGCCAGTATTTAAGTGAATTGAGAAACACAGGAGGCTTACACAAAGATCAAGCAGAGAAGTAAATGTCATTCCTTATATCTCTATTTTTATAATAAGCTTAGTAACTGTATTCTAGAACTCTGTCTGTACTATAAGGATGTTATGATGACCATGTATTTCATAATTTTGTATCAGGATCCACTAAGTATGGTAGACTAAATTACAGAATTATTTATGTCTTTTAGAACTTTAAATGAAAACATCATTTAATTATTATATTTTTTTATACAGATACCGAAATGTGCTTATGGAGATACTGCAAAGTCCAGAGCAGGAATTGGCGGATTGTTTGAAAGCTTTCGTAGAAGCCAGTAAGCGATCCTCCCAATTATTTATTATTGGAACTTAATTTAAGATGGTATTATAAATGGTATGAATAATCACATACTATAAATATTCAAGCCTACTCTAGTCTTTCTTTTATTTCATTAATGTCTAGCCTTTCTTCTTTTTTATTATTGTAATCGAATAAAGCTGCCATTTTAATATATCATCTATAACAGTATAATTGATTTATAAATAAGTATAATGATCAAATCGCGAATTGATTGAAACAACAAGGATGGCATGAAAATATGACAATGCTAACAATCTCAAGAAGCATAATTGGATTGAATGCAATAAAGATCATATCCAAGATGTTTTTTTCAGTTGTAAACGAAAATGTCAGCCTGGTGATATCTCGGCAGCTGCTCACAGATGTCAGCACCCGTTTGGCCGTGCTGAACGATGATGTTTCACGTGAAGTCTCACACTTTGCTCTGGACGTTATACAACCGAGAGTTATATCATTTGAGGAGCAGGTATTGATTATGAATTTTAACTATAATATGGGTGTAATCATTGTGGTTTATATTAGGCCCTCATGTGTATGTCATTGCCGGATCTTAAAATGGTTGTATTTTGTGAAATAGATCAGTGCCGACTGCCCATGTCTTGATGTCTGAACAGATCGATGAAAATTCAGTGTTTCACTGATTTGTGGATTGCATTATTTTAGTGTTACTGTGATAGAATGTTTATCAGTTATATCCCATAAGTAAAAGTTAAAAAATCTCAATTGGTAGGTTTTAAAGTCGTTTAAAAACTACTGCTAAGCTTACCATTACCTCCATAGAACCATATCCATGCGTTCAGTTATCGCGAGGTTAATTAACATTTTAAGCTCTTTAGTTATTGATACTCCATCATGTTAAACAGGTTGCAAGCATCAGACAACACTTGGCAGATATTTATGAGCGGAATCAAAATTGGAAGGAGGCGGCTAATGTCCTTGTTGGAATTCCCTTAGAGACTGGTCAGAAGTATGTAACTGTCTCTATTTTTGTTGCAAATATTCAAAGTGTTGTTTTGTTAAGTAAACACGTTACGATCTTATTGTTTTTTGTACATAAATGTCTTAATGTTTGACGGCTCAAATTATATTGTTGACAGCTTAATGTTAATGTATGTTTGTGTACACACACACATGCATATTATCAACAGTAACTTTTGTTGTTTGTGTGTAATACCCAATGCTTTGGGTTTCGATCAAGCCTTGTGAAATGTAACATGTATTTTCGCAGGCAATATACTGTAGACTACAAGCTTGAGACCTATTTGAAAATAGCTCGGTTATATCTGGAAGTGGATGACCCCGTGCAGGCCGAGGCGTTTGTCAACAGAGCCTCTCTACTCCAAGCTGAGACCAGCAATGAACAGTTGCAAATTTACTACAAAGTATGCTACGCAAGAGTGCTGGATTATAGGAGGTATTACCCGTTATATAGTTTATATCTTGGGAGAACCCGAACACTAACATCTGATCTCAAACAAGACAAAAGCAATACTATCATATACAGACAACTGTTAAACGAACGTAAATTTAGTATATGTACAAGCATAAGTAATTTTGCAAGCAAAGAAAACACTTATCATAAAAATGCTTCCTCTGGGCGGAAATCAAATCCACAACCACTGACCCATCACGTGTAATCACTACCAATTTTTTATATATATATATATATATATATATATATATATATATATATTTATATAACTAAGCCTAGCAAACAGGCAGACGGGCCACCTGATGGTAAGTGGTCACCATCGCCTATGGACACTTGCAACATCCTTAATTAGCCTTATAGTGTCGTCAAACTTATTTTTTTTGATTTGGTATCTATTTATGTCTAGTTAATATTTTCCTTCTTTAATATAATCACAATTTCAGAAAATTCATTGAAGCCGCCCAAAGATACAATGAGTTATCTTACCGCAACATCATTCACGAGGATGAGAGGATGACTTGCTTGAGAAATGCCCTTATCTGCACTGTGTTAGCGTCGGCAGGTAAATTTGACTGAATTATATGTACTGTGTCATTTTCCAAAAAAGGCAATCCCTTTCTATTATCGACTTTTTGATGTTAGAAATAATTGTTGTGAGTTAATAAAATAACAAACCAATAATTAATAACGTGAAAAAAAGATTAGTGAATATTAAAATTGTTGAATTAATCATATTTCCCTAAGGGCAAGGATAATGGGGAAATCTGATTAACCCCCCTTCTTCCCTTATCACATACCGTCACGCAAAGCATACCCTATAGTCCTTTTCCTAATTGCAAGCATATGTTACGAATGGTACCCAATAGCTTTTATATCGGAATAAATTTTAATCCATGAATATACAATATTGAAATTTCGATTTTTATTCAACCCATATATGATATCAAAGAAAGTGAAAATATTGTAGCTATAACGATTCCGTTGCATTTATGAATAAGAGTGTAATACTTACATTATTTTGCAATAGCAATAACTTAACTTGGTTATTCCTATTGCAAAACTAATAGCAATTAAGTAATAACTTAACTTGGTTATTGCTATTGAAAAACTAATAGCAATTAAGTAATAACTTAACTTGGTTATTGCTATTGCGAAACTAATAGCAATTGAGTAATAACTTAACTTGGTTATTGCTATTGCGAAACTAATAGCAATTGAGTAATAACTTAACTTGGTTTCATTAACTCGTACAGGTCAAGTCAGATCGAGGATGTTGGCGACTTTGTACAAAGACGAAAGATGCCAGCAACTGCCGGCCTACTCCATTCTAGAGAAAATGTACTTGGATCGCATTATCCGTCGGTCAGAACTTCACGAGTTTGAAGCTTTAATGCAGACCCATCAAAAAGTACGAATTTTCCATTGTATTATCGTAGTATATCAATTAATTATTTCCATAATAAAAATCATGAGAGTAGACAAAACTAAAACAGGGTATTTGTTCAATATACAAGTATTTTTACAGCTTTTTAAATTTATCTAAGATCTTGAGAACCGGGGAACGTCTAACAGTTTAATGTATGGCAGTATCAATGACATGAGACTTTTATTTATTTGATGATTTAGAACACTGGAAAAATTTACTTGTAAAATTTGCATACATAATTCATTAAATTTTGATAGTAATTTTTCTATTTATTATTAATAAGACCTTAGTGTGCAAAAAAAGCAAAAGCTATCTAAATGTAGCTCTGTCTTAAATCGTTGTCGCACTCGGCAGGCGACGATGGCGGACGGCTCCACGATCCTGGACCGCGCAGTGTTCGAGCACAACCTGCTGTCGGCCAGCAAGCTGTACAACAACATCACGTTCGAGGAGCTGGGCGCGTTGCTGGAGACGCCGCCCGCCAAGGCCGAGCGCATCGCCAGCCACATGATCAGCGAGGCGCGCATGAACGGCTACATCGACCAGATCAGCTCCGTCGTGCACTTCGAGAGTAAGTGATGATGATAATAATGGGACAATTCTACACTCGATAGCCTAATGATTTAAAGTTCAGCCTCCCATTCCGAAGGTTCTGGGTTCGATTCTGGCGCGCACCTCTGACTTGTTACGTGCGTTTTATATCTAAAATTGAAATGTCACTAACTATAGCGGTGAAGGAAAACATCGTGTGGAAACCTCTACACCCTAGAGATGTTATAGAGTATACAATATTTTCTGAGGTGTGTGAAGTCTACCAAATCGCACTTGAACAGCGCGGTAGACTATGGCCTAAAACCCTCTCGTTATGAGAGGAGACCCAATTCAACAGAGTACCAATAAAAGGGATGAAATAAAAAATCAAACGCCTGTGTTATGGTAACCGGATGGTTGATAAACGTTGATTGCACATTTTTTATGCAGCTCGTGACATACTGCCGCAGTGGGACAAGCAAATCCAGAGCCTGTGCTACCAGGTGAACAGCCTCATCGAGAAGATCGCGGCCGCGGAGCCCGAGTGGATGGCCAAACTAATGGAGGAAGAGATGATTCAATAGTCAGTAGTTTATTTTATCGCCTAACATTGTTTTACTAATTAAAAACTCTTACAAATTGTAGTTTAAGCTTGTTTTTATTCTCCACACAATTTCTGATTCGAGTTTCAAATATTATTGCACTGTAATACCATTACACGGATTTCCTATCGCAGTGAGAAGGGTAAGGCCACGGTCGGCCACGGCAGCCAAGTGCGGTTTGGCAGGTTACACACGTCTTAGAAGACATAATTAAAAAGTGTGTAGGTTTTCATCATGTTTCCTTCATTTGTATTACTTATTATTTTGTAACCGCTGTCCTCGCCGCGGTGAGCTCCACTCTAAACGAGCAATATGATGTAGCACGTTTCACCGTTTCACTCTTAAATAATCAAAACGACAAACAGACCCGCAGGGAGTTCCATTCCTCGGCTGTATTCATAATAAAAACGATTCAGTGAAAATCTGGAAATAAATGACCAAAATATTACGGATTTGTAAAATACATTTATAGTTCACCAATTATAAATATAATTAGTTTAGTATAAAGAGTAATCATAAAGATATCAAGATGTTTTGTTTTTTTTTATTGCGTATTGTTTCAGTTTCTTAGATGGAATGAACAAACAACTATTGCGATCTAGGCGTGTCATATTTATATTCAGTATTTAGGTCGTGCTATGATCACTATGCAACAATAGATACTTATCTCAAAAAACTCGTCGGGCGATTATCGTAATTCGAGCATATTTGTTTGCAAAGGAAAATGAACCTTATGCCAACGCTTTAAGCTGATTTCCGCATGCAACTGAAAATTGTTACCGCACACAACAAACACAAGTAGTGTTTTTGATTTTGGTATAAATATGTACTTAGCTGCTTTCAGCGAATATAAGTGACTACGGTTCATTTACACACTTAAAATATATAAAATTATTATTATTCTACCATCACGCCAGGTGATAAAAGTTATAAAAGATTGAGTATTTTTATACATGGTTCCATAGTAAGAAGTCATTTTTATTTTCGTAGCAATATTACCATTTCAAATGCCAGTGTCTCTTGTCAATCTGTCTGTTACGTTTACGCATCCGTACATTGAACATTGAATTCGTAGATAATACTTAGTGTAAATATACTTGTCATTATCTTCAGAGCACCGTTTCTCAACCTTGGGGGTCGCGTTTATTATTATTAAACGCTTTTACTGAACGTGTAGGTTTTGTCGTGGCATAAGTAAGGTTGAAAAACAATGCTTTAGAGTAAAGGAAAGTAAATAATCGGGTATGTATTTAATTAAAACAACAAAGTGTTGATTCCAACAGACTATTCATTTTTATTCTCAATCAATCAATACAGATGCACACCACTGGTGCTTATTTACAAGACATAGTTGACTGACGGCAATAATATTATTTGAAATTCGATAAAATATTTAGCAATATATTGAGGATGCTTGAAACGACGCGTGCTTATATTATATACGTAACATAAAGAAACGCTAACATCTATTCAAATAGGAAAGCTGCGCGCCCGCCCTTAATCCGTACACGTACTATATTGACGACTTGCAACCGTCTACACGACAGTCGGGGAGAGGAGAATTTGTGAACAGCTGTTCTGTGGCGTTTAACGCGCAAATACATTAACATACAGGATATTTAAAGAAAGTGTGTAAATTGATTTGTCGTTCCATCTGTTATATATAACAGTGTGTGGCAATACGTATTATCTACAAGACTAAAAGCCGGTGGCTCCAATAAATGCCTAGGGCTCCAGCTCGAGGGCGACGCCCACCTTGTGGCCGCCGGCATTGAAGTTCTGTCCGTCGATCGCCGCCGACAGCGTCAGGGTTACGCCTGCAATACGACAAATCACCTTACATAACGCACTCTCGAATCATCTGACTCGCAGTTTTACAGATAACGCGCAGATAACGCAATGATGCGTGACAATAACAGAACACAATAAAAGATCGTACGATCGCTGATAAAAATAGGCAATAGACATTGTTCTTTACGATAAAATAGGCAATTTAATATATATATATATCTTTTGCTCTGTTCAAAATTTACATATTACGGTTTTGTTAGCACTATGTGTCATTCTGTTGTTATATGTAAATTTATAAAATTGCAATCAGGACACCCACATTATTGTGTATATTCAATAGAGATGTCATAACATTACAATGCTTAACATAAAGTGATGTAGCAACACATACCAGGACGAAGTTTCTGTTGGTAGCCGAGTCCAATGAGCGACTTGTTGTTGATCTTGGCGTGCAGGGAAGCGTCCTGGTCGAGAGCGAACTTAGCGCCGACTCCGAACATCGTGTCCGAAGAGCCGGCGGTCCATTTCGTGCTAATACCGCACTCCAACTTGTCCGAGACCTTCTGGTAGATGGAGCCTCCGAAGTCCTTGCCATTGTCACTGTTCAAACAATCGATTGTTACATGTCTCTCACATATGTAAATTATTTATCAGCAGCAGCGGTATATTGCTGCTACTAAGCAAACTTTACTTATTAACTTGTGTCTTTCAATGATGTGACAGTTAGATTCCAATACAAAGCATTCAAATTTAATATTCAAGAGTACAGAACATTAGTGATGAGTCACACTGTGCCTGTCTACATTTGTACTGCATAGTTCTCAGGAATATAGGAGAAAACCATAAGCCTTCCACACCTTTTAATAAACTATAATATATATTACAAGACTTCTCAATCACAATTTTTTGGTTAAAATTATGATTTTTAATAGGATTTTTAAAATCCTAGTTTTTAATCTACACCGTTATTTAGTTGGAGGATATCAACTAAATACAACATTAGTGTTTTAAGGTTCAGGGGTTTTTAAACTCAGTGTTTTATGAAGTAGAAGAGTGACTGGACTCAATGTCATTCTAGATAGAACTGGTTTCTGTTACAACAAAAGGAAGACAACCTCTTCGCAAGGTACTAAATGTTACCCATGAATGTTATGTAATGTTAGTAAATCAATACACAGTACAGGTAATGGGTACTGCATAATCTCTTTATTCCTCAGTGACCTACATTGCAAATTATATGTGGTGTGTTAAAATTATTGAATTCTAGCTTAACACTCACAAAATTTTGGGCTCGGTTTTGTATGTCAGATTTAAATCACATTAACTTTACCTTTGGGTTTGTAAGGACAGGTATATTTGGCACTCGGTGTTTTCTGCCTACCCCGTTACAGATGTTGTGTGATGGTGTAATATTAACTTTACGTTTAACTTAAATTTTAGAAGTCATTTTATGATCAACATAATTCATATCTATCAAAGGTGTATGTGATGAATACTTACACATTGGTATGTACGGCAAACTCGTTGGTCTGGTAACCGAAGGCAAAGTTGTTCTTGGAGAACTTGGCTTTTTGCGTGTCGAACTGGGTGTTGGCTCCGGCGAGCCAGCCCTGGTATTTCAATACGGCAGCAACATCTACAATGGGCCCGGCCAGGTCCAGGTCAAAGTTGGTATTCACAGCTACTGTTTCATTGGAAAATGAGGTCTTAAGCTTGCCAGTCTTGCTTCTACAAACAAAAGATTTTTTTTTATTTGAAGCCTTTATTATTTACGGTCGGCCATAATCGTTCCTGTGACATATACATGTATTCTAAGCTAGATGATACTAAAGTGACAAATTCTAAGATAGTATGTAATAAAACAATTAATATACCCAGTTTGTGGTGCAAAGGTACCCTCAAGAGTGAGCTTCAAGCCCTCGGCAATTTTATCCTGAATGGTAATGTCTGCAGCCAATGTATTGTCAGTATTCCACTTCTCTGTGAATGTTAGGCCATAGTCTTTCACTACATATTTGGAGGAGAGGCTGCCAAATACCTAGAAGAACGGTAAAAACATTAAGCAAACATTTAGAATTATAAATTTCATGTTGTAAATGAATTTCGAAAAAAGATTTGGTGATTATTCAGTATGTAATTCTACCTTTCCACTCTCCTGGTTCGAGGTGATGCCGCTGCTAAATTCGACACCAGACTCACTCTTAGTCTTCAAGTCAAGTTTGAACACACCAAAGTGGTAACCTTTGCCGAAGACATCGTTGGCCTTCTTTCCAAGATCCGAATAGTATGGGGGGGCCATTTTACCCTGAAAATAGTCTGTATCAGAACCAGGTAACAAGAAGATGGCTCCCAATTTTATGTATTACGGTATTATTGCATGTATAATGAATGGTAGTGACTTTCTACAAGTAAAACCACTAGGAAAATATGCAGATATATTTTCATTTTATTTAATTATCAAGTTCAACGACCATGAAGTATCTAATAATAGCGAATGAAATGCGTACATTAAAAACGGTAAAAATGAATAGAGGCAATGCAGCTATGACATTTAATACAAGGGAGCAAGAGTCATTATTAACAAAGTGTGCCAGCTGTGTCAGGGTCGGTGGGACTTCTCGTTTATCTATACTATTTACAAGCCACTTTCAGCCATGAGATTACATAACATGCGAATCACTGAAGAGGTTTATTACTCATGTAAATTCTATGGGCGTCTGTATCTATTGAACTGCTTTTTGTGAAAATACTGTAATGCGGCGACCGTAAACTTGACCTTTAGTCTAAAGTCATAGAAATCGTTGCCAAAGACTGAAATCTCGCGTTGCCGATGCAACTCAGGAATAAGAAATCAATGAAATCCTAAATTAGCAACTGAAAAATTAATTTATGACAAAACAAAACCGTATATAAGCTTACATGGAAGTATAATTTACATGAAATATGCTAGAATAACTGAAAAATCACGTGTGTGACGTCAATACTTCCCCGGCTTAAACCTACTCTCACTGTAAATTGTAACCTAATAAGAATCGAATTATTGATAATTATAACACACGCCGATAAAAATATAAAAGTATATACTTACTATGGATTAATTTTATTCACTAAACGAAACGAGATATGTAGAATTCAAAGAATTCTTGGCAATTATTCTACCTTTCTGCACCACACCACAAGACAATTCTAATTTGCAGAAGTAGCTCCTAGAGGGAGTTCACGCAGCGGAAATAACGCTATTGATATTGTCGTTGACATAAGTATAAAAATGATATTATAATTTTTCTTTATACAATACATATACTCAAAAATTTTAATGAATTTTATATCTGTGTGTGGTTAAAATAATATCTTAAAAATATATAATAACAATAAAAGGACTTTATTGACGAAGCAGAATTGATAAGGCTATTTCGCATTCCGGCAGTCGAAGCCAAGTTGACGACGAATTAACTAATTTTAAACTATTTATAAGCATGAAATGAAGAAAAAAAAACAAAATAATTTTAAATGTTTGTTTTAATATATGTTGTCTACTTTAGTATCAAATCCGACCATGAAACGATATATACATAAAGTGCGGTAAATTTTAAAACTTCGTGGTAGAGGTTATACAGAACATTATTAGTAAAGCTGTTTTATTTTCTGGTATCTCGTGATAAAGATATGCTGACATATAGGTATATTTAAAAGTGGATATACGTACAGGGCAATGCCTAATTGGCCGAGCATTGACATTATCATCGTCATCTTCATCCTCGTCATTGTAAGGGGGACATTGAATTCTTTGTCCAGTCTCATCTTTGCATATTTCCATCTCACCCAATTTTCCGTCCTATACAGGAAATGTATTGCTTTGATTATTAAATTAATAGAAATGCATACCATTTTGATCCATTGATTAATTTGTAGTTGCGATAAATTTGGTAACAATCTATTAAGTATAGATATATTATTTTTACCTATTTACTATTAAATAATTTTCATACGTATCATGGTAGTAAGAGTAAGCCAAACTTAACCATTAATAAGTCAATGTTACTGATCGGTTGTTATATTTAAACTCTACATACAAGGCATGCAATTGCAATTTCTTTTGCATTTTTAAAATCTTTGTCTTACTGTGTAGGACGGTACCTGAATTTGCATTGATAACTAAAGATATCGTTAGTAGGGTACCCGATCGACTTTTTGCGGACCGGCTTAGGGAGTGTGTGAGAGACGTAGAATAACAAACTTACATGTCGTCGACATGGTACCGTTTCTCTAATTATTGCTGCGTTCACTGACGGAAGTTTAAGATTTGCAAGTAAATTAAATAAGTTGTTGCAGTTCTGCAATCCGAACATATACTCAAAAATTGACATAATAAGAAAAATACGATATTAACAAAATACAGATTTTTAACGTCATTCAATGCGTCTAGATCACATTAAATTTTGAATACTATTAAATCTATATGGCTTTTGTGGTTAAATAATTTGTAGGACCCAAATATTAAATATTATTAAGACGTTTTATATATTTGTACGCCGTAAACGGAAAAATATGGCTTGAACTAATAATCCTGTAACATCTTTATATGTGACCATATTTGTACAAATAAACGTCTCTGTCTCTGAGTTAAAAGCATTTTGAATTAACATAAACTAAATTATTTATATAAAGTACTTATAAATGATATCAAACGATTTAGTATCTCGGTAGCGTGTTTAGTATAAAAATGTCGCGATGTTCAGATAATTATACGAACAAAACAATATTGCCTTCCATGTTGTGTTAAATACCTTAAGACGAATGACTCGATTCAAAATAAACAACTGCAGACTTGAACGTACTCGAGAGTTCGACCGGCCCAATTCTAGAATAACCGGCGTCTTATTTTAGCCGTCTCGATCGTAGTCTTTCAGATGCTTCAATCTTCGTTCGGTAACCTAAACGAGCAGTATTCGGTGGCTCGAGGAATACCCATATCGATATTATAGCACTCCCGTCAGCATGGTAGATGTTTGCCACTACGACGTGCTACAAAACGACAAATATGGGCGATATCTCGTCTCTAACAAGGACTTGGAAAGCGGTGAAATAATTTTTACAGATACTCCCTTTGCTGTTGGACCCAAACCAGGCAAGTTTTATGGTAGTGGTTTTGCCTGTAATCGGATAATCTCACTATCATCGTGACGAATCCGATATGCCAATGTATTAGTAATGGAGAACCCGCTCTGTAGCAGCGTGGTAATCTAGGTAGCTGTTCAAACCGCCTTATAGGGAGAATGCGCCTACCTAGTTCATGTTTGTCTTTTACGGTAGTAAAAGTTCTTTTAAGAGAAATTAATTCTTAATTTATTGTACATAATACTTATAATATTATGTTACGACTGCCTTAAAATTTCCAAGCGTTTAAATGGACTTACACAGAGTTCTTAAATGAACGTGTAAAGAGAAATGTTAACCGTATTTAAAGCAGAAATAGTTAATGAATATTTAAGGGGAAATGTAAAATATTTTCATGTTGCGTACAGATACCTGCTTATGACTTCATGTTATAAGTAATGGGTGATTGAATAGGGTTAGATACAGGATAGTTCATCTTAATAAGCCGTATTTTTTAATTATCTCTATTATAATTCTCAAGTGAGGATTCTTATCCCTTATGGATTCTTGAATTACTCAATACGTGTCCACATCAGATACACCGCCTTTGTGTCTCGGCTGTTACTGTCCCGTGGAGAATACGCTGTGCTCTCGCTGCGGCTGGCCAATATGCAGCAAGGAGTGCGAGCAGTCTGCTCACGCCTCGGAGTGCGAAGTCTTCGTTGCCGCGAACGAACGGTTTCAACCTGTCGAAGATTGGACCGCCGCTTCGCCCCAACTTGACTGTATCACGCCTTTGAGGTAGCTTGTAATCTCTGATACAAACACGATATTTTCGTATTCATTCGGTACACATTAAATGCCCCTTTAATGCAACAACGTGCCTATTCATTTAGTGCGATCCACAATTTACTTGTTACATTCTCGTTGTAAACCAGAACTAATAAGCGGTAAAACAAAGATAATTATAATTTATCTTAAATACCTAAGAATAAAAATGAATAAAATAAGTGAAGAGTATCATTTGCATTAGATCATTTCGACGAATGGATATGTAATAAATGTTTATGCCACAACAACGTAGTCGAATAATGTTTACATTATGAGTAAACACTAGTGCTGAGTTACTATGATTTTCACTAAAATCTGTTTGTTTAATGTATAGAATGCTCCTTGCCAAAGAAAAGGATCCAGAAAGATGGCAAAAGGAACTCGAACCTATGGAAACGCACACAAAGGAGAGAGAGAGAAAACAGTCATGGAGCGCTGACCAAGTCAACATTGTAGACTATTTGATTGACCATTGCAAGCTAGGCGGCAGATTCTCCAAGGAGTTGATCCAAAAAATTTGCGGAATTCTGGAGGTAGGGAATACGGTTTATGCAGTTGTTTCGTGTATCGAAGTAGGTGCGTTTATTTAAATTTGCATGATATTATGAACAGATCAAATGGGTTGCTTTTATCATGTATAAATTTATTTTGTCCTGTACAGTACAGCACGTAGGCTAAATAAAATAATGAGCTGTTTCAAGCTGTGTCAGTTGCATTAGCAATTACGATGTTTACATAGTTTCTTTTTAAGCTTTTTATAAAATCATTTTGCTTTGTACCTAAGTACGAGTATATACACGTAGTATGTAATATTTAAAGTAATGAACTATATTAAACTATGTCAATTGCATGAAATCTTATTTTTGTCAAAGTAAATAAAAAAATATATGTATGTGGTCATTTATTTTCGCGCTTAGAAAACTATTCCTTATTGTTACTCCTTTTTCTAATGTCCAAATTCTACGCCGTTTCGCAAGACCGTCATTTAGTAATTAAAGTTGGATTCAGTGAATAAAATCTGTCTTAGAATGAAGGACGTTTCACAGAACACAAAATCGCGGACTTGGCAAACACTCTCGACTAGTGACGCGCCCGTTTTTTAGCGTTTGTGTGATGTGAAGTAGGTAATCATATATGTACCTTGTAGGTGTACCATTTACTAGTAACTAATTATAAACATGCATCTCGTACTTGAAAGACTCGTATCTAGATGCGTTCGTGATATTACGTCAGGCGAACTTATAATTTGATATTGTATACTTATACTTCATTTTCACTTGGAGCTGTTGATATCGTATGGGAAGTTTTTAAATTTGCTCTACACGATGCACCCCGAGATGTTTTTAAGGCATAACAATAATATTTGAAGAGATTACGCACACAGCTGATTCCAAGTTAAGCAATTCAAAGTCTTTGTCATGGTGTCGTGTTTGTTATACCCAAACACGACAAATAAATTTCCACAATGTTCGTCCTTATTCGGAATCGAACCCGCGACCCCCGATTTCACAGTCAGGGTCTGTAAATACAAGACTGAGAGTCCAGTCAAATTATCCGCTGTTTCGTAATCTTGAAATGCTTATGAATTCCAGGTGAACGCTGTAGAAATACCGTCGCGCGGTGGTTTCAGCATCCGCGCCGTGTACCCGCGTCTCGCCATCGCGGCCCACAGCTGCGTGCCCAACATCGTGCACACTATCCGTCATAACGACTACCAGTAAGAAATAGTGATGATTTTTTCCTTCACGTAACATTATGCCTGTAATCCCCTAAGAGGTAGGCAGAAGTGTGTAGTACACCCCCACATTTCTCCAGTTACGTTTAAGTCCCACAATGGAGTAGGTGGTGAGCCTATTGCCATGCACCGGGCGCACATCCAGACTCTGAGTCACTGCTAGAAATTCTAAATTAGAAAAATCCAACAGTACCCAACCCGGGATTTGAACCC
>DWDX01001152.1:0-20215 GCA_018245675.1 Agara michaeli | reverse complement strand
TGTGGGACTTAAACGTAACTGGTGAAATGTGGCGGTGTACTACACTCCTCTGCCTACCCCTTAGGGGATTACAGGCGGGATGTTACGTACATATAAAGATGTTACAGGATTATTAGTCCAAGCGACTTTTGCCTGTTACGGCGTACAAATTCAGGAAATGAAAGTAAAAGTACATTAAATATTCACTATTGCTAAATTATTACTTGAAAATGGACACGCACGGTGGATTCAAAACAAACATAGAGCCGTGACTCTGGTACCCAGCATTGCACATACATCGAATCATTAATGCATCCGGGGCTCACATCGGCTTTGGTGCAATGTAGACCGAGAGGAAAATCATCGGCGCTGAGCTACCCCAAGGTTTCCCACATTTCTCAAAAAGGTCACAAATAATAAATAAATATCGGTGACGTAACCGCTATCCAGACCCCCCTCCCAGACCCCCTCCTGTGTCATCTCAAAGAAGCAAGAACCCCCGCTCCACTAAGGCGCCTGAACAGTTTGGGAGCCTCAGCTCATTGTACCACTGTACCGATGCAAAAGTCCTTGACGTTCCTGATCACAGCAAAGTTGGGAACAAAAATAAACCACTCAATTACATACGTAAAAGTTTATTTAACTTAATAAAATATACACCACAACATTATCGTAACTAATAAATTATTTCACGCCTACTACAATATATATATATATATATATATATATGAACAGTGAAGCAATAAGCGAGACACTACATACATTCATCTCCCTCGCGCGCTACCAGAACGCTGAAGCACTAATGTTACGCTGAAAGTGAACTTTAAAATTGCAATTGCAAATATGATACAGATCACCACTGGTCGTGTTTTTCTGAAAGTATGCACGTTTACAATAATAACAACCGGGGACCATTCCACACGCGGCTATCAGATTCCAAATGAATGAATGAATGTGTTATGGTAACCGGACACCTGATAGACATACATATATACTAGCTGTCGTGTCGTGTATTTGACAGGACGTATCGTATATCATGTTATGTTTGACAGGTAAGCTGTCTATATGGAAAAAACTAAATTGCTTTTATTACTATTTTCCTCTGAATCTTTCCATGTTTTCTCACCTTTTAAACCTTTCCTGGATTTCCACGTTTATTTTAAAACCAAGATAAGCCCAATCGGTCAAGTCGTACTCGAGTTTTAGCGAGACTAACGAACAGCAATTGATTTTTATATATATAGATATAACTATTTATTGTACTTAACTCGTTTGGGTTTATATTACGTTGAGTTTTAGAGTTTACTATAACACTTGTGTAGCAAAGCGAAGCTTCGTCAGACTAGAAGTTAATTAAACTTGAAAGTTTTGCAACTAAGCGATCGGCTTTCGATTTCTATTTGCGTTTGTTGTATCAAGTCTACTTTATCGAGATTACATCGCCAAAGCAGTGACCTCTGGCGGTTCGTGAGAGAAATCGGATTCTCGTGCATTTTGGTATATCTGTTCACGAAATGTAACTTTTGACTCGAGGCTAAATTTAAATGTTTCGTATTGAATAGGACTGCTAGTACAGGTAATATTGCTAATATTAGTGGAACTAGAGTATCTGAGTATAATTTTAGGTATTATACGTCAGTCATCAGTCCTATTAGAGGCCGGCGACAATGTGTTGCTACTCTTTAAGATCGAGACGGTGGCTTTGGTCCGACGGTCGTAAGCGAGGGAGAGGCTGCAAAGAAAAAATGTCAGCCTTCAATAGACAATTTGATTATAGCTTACTTAGATTTTGTGCACATTAAAAAGTGTAACGAATTGAAAAGTGAAAAAAAAGCAGCTGCATTTTGCGGGGGAAAAGTGAGTTAGTCCAACAACAGTCTAACGACCGCGCGTTTGGTTCGTGGAAATAATGACAATGAGGGTGAGAGTGAGAAAGATAAATTTTCCGCCACTAGTTACTAACTATTCACAACTGGAATTGAATTTCGACAATCCTGCGGTAATGGAGGGACACGGTCGAGATATTATTTGTGACAAAAAGTCGCTGCTGTAAGTAAATGTTGAATATATCGTATGCTAGTAAAAACTTTACATGCAGATAAAGCTTTTTTTTTTAGAAACAATGTTGTAAATTTCCTTAGAATAAAGACTGCTTTTTGAACTATAACAACCTGTTATAAATGCATATATGTCACATTTAACTTCTTAAATAAAATGTAATATTACCCAATTGTAATGTACGCTGGCCGAAAATGTTTACTATGAATGCTTTTTGAGGTGTCATTATATACAGAGTATTAGATATTTTTCACTGTAAAAGTATAAAGTTAGATATATCATTCGAATATTTCTAAAAAATAGAAAAATTGAACCAATTTTATATTAAACATTTCTTCAGGACGGCGACGAAATTCTGCAAAAAATGCAACGTCATTTCTGTTTTCTGAAACTCGGAAAAGGATGTCCCGCTGTCGTGTAAGGTAGAAAGCCTCTGTAGGACCTCTCACTACTGTAACTATTTTTTATTTGTTTATATGTATAACGTTACACTATCAAAGTGAACACCAACCTAAGGAGTACATCACTTAAATATACAAGATACAAGATTAGTGTCACCTGTCACCTTAATTACAGGTAAAAACGACATTTATTGAGAGACAACAGTAAAAAAAAATACTACAATATAAACAGATGAAAAAAGATAAAACATAAATGAGTTAAAATAAACAGTTAATAAGTTAACATTTCAGAAGCTATGAATAAAAAAAGATTGAACTAAATAATGCCGTAAACAACAATTATTGTATACATATCACTACTAACAGTATGTAAATTACATTTGCCAGTCTTCCGTATTTTCATGCACTGTGCCAGCAATAATGTTGCTCTATAAAATAGATCTAGTCAGTACAAAGGCAAGCAAATGTTGAATAGTACAGACATCGCTTGAGGAGCGCTTGGAATGGAAGTGTCGTGTCGTACACGGGTTATATGTGGTGTCTTGTATATAGTAGCGCTGTTTCAATGAGTGTAGAGTAATAATAATGCGATACGATAGTGCTAGAACACAATATATTTTTTGGAGTATGTTGATATACACCTGTAAGTTTATAGGTAACCTCTTCACGTCAGGTGCTACGCTAACTATATAAAAATAAGGTACAATAAGTTTTCTTTCTCCAAAAATCTAGATACATTATGTTTTTCAGATGGTATAATTTCATTGCTGGACAAGGGTCTCATCTCATATTGATAAGGTTTTAAACTGTAGTCTATCACGTTGGCCAAGTGCTGGTTGGCGGACTTCGCACGTCTCAGAAGTATATTTATAACATACTCTAAATTCAGCAAAGAGGCCGAAAGGCGTACAAATGTTGGGCGAAATAGATGTCGCTAGCGGCGCTCCGCGAGGAACACGTCTCGCTAAGTGGAACGCGCTGTAATACGTGTTCTTAATCCTGTCATTGTCAAAAGTATTCGAATTTGGTTTTTTAAATTTCGATTCCAATTTTACATATCAAAAGTACCTACTTAGGTGATTTTCAATTTCTCTTAGCCCATTTTGAATTTCATCATCGGATTACTTATATAAATTGTAGCTTAAGTGTGGTTTTTGAAATTGACGATATCGTTTAATCAAAAAATATCGAGTATTCTAAAAAGGTACCGTCAATCGTTATAAAAGATCCCATTCGCACTTTTGAAAACCAAAACCAAGTAATACATCGGCTTAAAGGTAGTTTCTAAGTATGTAAATATGACTACTCACTCTACTTAAGAATGGTAATGTTTCAGTTTCTACATTTAAATAATAATACTGACTAGAACGTAGCAAAAGGTACTTAGTAATAAATTATTCATTTCCTACTCCGTAAGTTGATTCCGCAAACACTGTAGTCTAATGCAAATAGTTTTGGCTCGGTCTCGCAGCAGCTGTGCGAGCGAGACAACACCACTAACAAATCATGAGGCGACATGTTAGAACGACGACAATGACATGTCGTATTTGCAGCTTCAATTACGTGTTTGAGAAAATATATCAATCTCAGTATACTTTATAATGATTTCTCGTGGAATGCGCGACAAACCAGCAACTGTTCGAATGCGATGTTTTTAAATAATATTATAAATATATTAATATATTAATATATTTAATTAACATAATTTCTTTAATACACAAAAATAGTATCACGTGTGAAATTGAAATTAGCGGAATGGTCTTAAATGCTCATATGTCACACTGAAGCATATTTTTTCTCTGTAATTGAGAATTGAAAAGGTATATGTAAAATAATTATAGATAATTGTTATTGTGATAGATAATTAACAGTGGATGGAGTTAATAATTTGCACTTATACGAAATGAAGAATTTATTGTTATTACATTTTATTTCCACATAAGAAATAAATAGGAACAAACACATTCATCTCTTTTCAAATGGCGAATGCCCTGTACAAGGAGGTCGAAGGGATTCGGGAATGGGAGTGATAACTTTCAGCTTGATTGATGACACAATAATAATTGGTACTGTTTGCACGCCGAGCACAAACGGGTTGTAGATGTACTGACTGTTGCTATTGTAAACGTAGTAACATGTTACTATTGTAGACATACTTACATGTTACTAGTGTAGACATACTAACATGTTGCTATTGTAGACATACTAACATGTTACTGTTGAGGACATACTAACATGTTACTACTGCAGACATACTAACATGTTACTACTGTAAACATACCTAACTTGTTACTATTGAAGACATACTAACGTGTTACTATTGGAAACATATTAAAAATTTACTATTGTTTTCAATTGAACATGAATGATAATACCGAGGGGTGTGTTATTATATCTGTGAAGCGATCTGGAACTCCTCTTCCCCATTTCAATGGCTGTTTAATTGCCATCGCTTTACGAAAGTTTAGTATAAATCTCGTTATAGCGTGCTCATTGGAATTTTCAAAGCGATATTGAAAGAGCAATTTTACATTTATTACTTTGAAGCATCTTTTTGCTACTTTATAACGAACGACGATACTTTTGAACGACGAATATTTTATCTTCTTTTATCTTTTAGTGGTTTTTCTTGTTTTGTGAAATCCATTTAAGGCACAGCTTCATTGGGTCTTTTACGTTTTTGTAATAAATCTAAGTACATTTATCGAAGCTATTTAAGGAGGGTAATGAGGATTATATGTCTTATGTATACATGTATATTAGAAAGATCTTTATGTGATTATTTTTATGATAATAATGTACAAGATAGTAGTGTGTTTAGAACTAGACAGCTGAAAGAATCACCCGCGCCAGATCTATTTGATGTTTATTGACTTTTTTCTATCCTTTCTTGCGTCGCCGTGCGTATATTACGAAATAAGGATGAGAAAAATCAAATCCTGACTACGAACGTCTGGCTCAACTTGGTAAGTGGTAGGAGCCGGGCTTGGCGCCTTCGCCGTCCCGCCCTTGCAATCTCCATCCGGTACAATCTATCTCTTCAATCTATCAACGAAAATTTCCAATTTTGCCACCCTAAAGCACAGTAAACTTGTAACGCACACACGATTTGAAAGTTCCGAATGATTGATTATCGCTTTACACCAATCCGAAGCACTTCGAGACTAAGGTTACAGGAGGCGGGAGCGGCTCGAGGCGCCGTTATCGCGGCACAAGTGTCGCATGGACATTCGGTGTTATATTGTTGTGCGTCATACCGCCTAATATATTAGATTGTGTGTGGGCGCCGCGCGTGCCGCTCGCCGCATGACGCCGCACGCGCGCCGCCCGTCCCCTCGTTTCGTGTCTCCACTTTGTTCAACACTGCTATCACATTATACTGACTGCGCCCTTTCTCTCTGTTTATGTTGACATCGTCTAACCAAATAGGACGAGAAGAATCAACTACTTATAACCAATATATGGCTGTCATTGGTAAGTGTGATTAAAAAACCGAATATAAATTAATACTTGATAAAATTTTTCTAAAGTTCCGTTCGTTTTACACTGTTTATTTTACTTTCTTATTTGTTTTGTTTTATCGTTTCCGATCTTCGTTCCGTTGAATCTGTCCTCTTTTTTCATTTTCCACTGTCTGTATTGAAAAATTGCATTGCATTGTGGAGTATGCGGCAGTTTTGGTATATATATATATATATCTTTTTTTTATATGCATTGAGATTGTTTAGTGGAATTTTCCTAAATACCTTGTCATTGTGCTGATATCCAGCTAATGCAAGTAGAATAGCGGTAGTCCCTGTCATGCATCCCATCATACGATCTGTCATGCGTACCGGCATTTTGTCTCTCTGCATACGAATTGTATTTCCGAGCAACCGTACGAACTGCACTGTACTGTACAGTGACAGAGTAACTTAACATCCGAGCGCAGGTAAGTAACCGTTAAATATTCCAACAGCTGTCTGCACCAAAAGAAACACGGGAAAGGAATTTTTTTTCCATACAAAATTCAACTCGGACACAGAAAGATCTCGGTGCACCGGCGGAGTAATTCTAAAAGTGGAAGAATAACAAATGACCACTCGAAAGGAATTTTTGAATATGACTACAGTCGGGATTTAGTGGAGGCGAAGCGACGAATGGCACAGAGCTACGAAAGCGACTTTCAAGTGAAACGACATTGGGGAATAATGTTTTGTGTAAAATCGCCGGGGATTCCCACGATTGTATTCAATTGGCACAGACTATGCTTTATCAGGACTGTTTGTCAGTTTCATATTTTACACAGATGTTCTTAAAACGATGCTTCGTTAGGCAAAATCGCTGTGGATAGCACTAGAATATCTCGCGTGCGTCCATTTTTTGAAAACGCAAAAAAAAAAATACAACTGCCGCGTATACCGCAATGCATTAACAAAAGTATCTAATCACTGTTGATGTAAAACACATGACAGATATAAAATATGCAATAAATTGTATGCAATATGTTGTTCATTGTTCGTGTTGAAAGATACAGCGTGCAGAATGGTGACGTATGGGTCGTAGTGTGGACCGTGCACTGGTCGGAGCGAAAATTTCACTGTAAATTGATTATGCACAACCCGCGTGTCTACTCTTTGTTTATGTTATGTTTCGCTACAATTTAAAATCGAACGAATTGTAGTGTCTATTGATAATATGCATGGCCATGGAATGTTATCACCATAATGAATTGGAACTCGCGTTACGGTCACCATGGTTTCGATGTACGATTGGGGGCAATCGAATTTCATTTTGGTAATTTTTACACGTAGCGTAGTTTTGTCTATGAACTTGCAAGTCTGCAAAGTCGAAATCATCTCGATCTATATAAATACACTGTTGAAATAATAGTTTTGCAAATAAATTTATCCTTTACGTTTTTTTTTTTAAATTTGTATAGAATAGAATTTTATTTTGAGTTACATTTATTTTTCTTTTCTTTTCATATATTACATATATTAACATTCGTTTATGAGATTTTTAAAAAAGATAAATATAAATTGGCGACGCTTATAAATATGCATACTTTTAGTTTTGGAATCAAATATATCTTTCGCGGTCTCTGGTATTTAGTCTATGGTTCCGTTAACGAATATCCAACACTAAGGGTGTGTTTAATAAGCTGTTAAATAATAATTACACTAGCATTTACCAATATGGCAGCTTAGCCCAAAACCGAATAGTAGTAACCCTGAAAATCCTGTGTTTTGTGAGAAAATAAAAACCTTGAGGAACGGTCCTAATGTCCTTTAGACGTTATCTGTGCTTGTGTATATATGTATGTGTGTGTTTTTGTATATATATTTACAGCCGTATGTATTTATGTATTGCACGATTTACCAAAGCATGCTTAGAGCTTTCGTTCTGTCTCACCTATTCTGTGTCTAGTATTATTTTCTGTATGTTTATTTATATTATTAGCTAATTTGTGTATTTCAATTATGAACAGTCTCATTTACATATGTACTATTGTTATTATATATTGGTATATATCCAAATATGTCATTAAAAGCTTAGACTAAAATTAATATACGAATCGGAAATTTAATAATAATGTTTAGCGTTTCTCTTGTTGTATGTTGGTCTCGTTCGCAATTAGTGGTTGTCGGTATATGTTAGAAAGGGATAACACATGCAACAGACGAAGCACTCATTCAGCCTTAATGGCATCGGTAATAGTTGATGTTTATATGCCAATATATACATATATTCTAAAAAGATATTGATATTAATATATTACATTCTTATTTGATGCTATATAAACGTATTTTACGAGCTGTTATATGTAATATTAATACATCTGCTGTCATATAAATGATCATAAATGAGGGTTCGACTCCCGAAAATATGTCACTGAGAGATATTTAGTTATCTTCATAACTACAAAAATATTACTGTAGGTAATTAATCTTGTGTGTTTTAGTATTACCACTTACATTTTTCATTTTTATTTCTGTTTATACGACTTTTTTATACTACCAAACTGACTACAGTGATTTGGTGAAGGATAAATATTTAAACGCGATCGTCCGCTGTTTTTTGGGATTTGTTTCTTGGGCACCACGGAAAACAAACGCTACATTTTATTTGCACGACGAACAGAAACAATTGTATGGCAAACTAAACAAACAACTGGGCGGAGTTACACGTTTGTTTTGCGTTACCTTATTATTAACGAGTAAAGATATTGTCAATTCGGCGCTAAATCGTCACGCAATGCAAACACGCACTTCACTGTTCACGGAGTGTCTAGATGTGACGTTATATAATATATATGTTTGTTTGTAGATTAATCATTTTCTGGTTCAGTAACTAACGTAACATTAGCAGCATTCGGGGTACGGTGAATCTTTTGTATTTTACTAATAAATCATATCGTATATTTCGTATAGTCATATCTTTTGATGCGAACTGCATTTATTAAATGATTGTAATAAAAAAAAAAATTCATGAGTGAAAATTATACACGAAATTTTACGCTCAGATTCTGTTTAGTGCTCATTTCTTGTGATCTTTTTAAGCAGAACTAGGAATGGAGAAAATATGTAAAAAAAATGACACTGTTCATAAGTTCGAAAATTACTTCTGATATAAGAACATATAAGAGTAAAACAATCTTAACAAATACTTCAACTGTTTCGATGGATGTAACGATATTTTTTTCTAACAAGAACTTGAAGTACGTTGTATGTTGATTTTTACGTTGTATATTGATTTTTATATGATATCGAGACACGACAACAAATATCCAACGATTAGTTAGCGTTTTTAAAATCTAATTCCTCAAAATTATAACCAGCACGAGTCCATAATGTGTGGTACGAGTTAAACGTGATCTCCGAGATATTGCTACCAAGTTGTTAGGTAACTTTTCTAATATAAGTAGAGGGCCGAAGTTTGTAGGGCCCTGGGGCTTGTTCAATGCTAGCTAAACACGGTCGGTTATTGTCTGCGGGCATATTTCAAATCCCATTGTAGTCAGTATGGTGCGTGCCGATTTTATGTAAGCAATTTTGAAACTTACGCGACCAGTTTTTATCACGTTTCTAACTTTGGGGTCGCCAGTTTTGTGATAGGCGAGGGATGTGGGACGAATTTGCAAAATTGCTAATATGATATACCATGTTGTTGTGGAGTTTAGTTAAACTTCCAGTAATACTGCTTACATTGAGGCACAGTCCGCATCTTTGGTTCAAATTTGCTTACAGTGTACCGCTTTACGTTTTAGTAATTTCATCTTAACATTGTTTTGAAGTATTAACACTTGGTTTTAAAATTGTAATATGAATTATACGTAAAAATAATTACGTTGGTTAAATCAGTGTTAATACGTCGGAACGATTAGAAAACGATGTCTATCTTTTTTACTCATACAATATCTTATGTGGGTGTGACAGGAATGGAATGACTACAACCTAAGGTGGAACGACAGCGAGTACGGCGGGGTGAAGGACCTTCGAATAACACCGAACAAGTTGTGGAAACCGGATGTGCTTATGTACAATAGGTGAGAAAGTAGGAGATCAAGTCTTGTTTTAATTGTTTTTTTGAATTTCCGGATATAACTGGTGAGTATTGGATCACTATTGACAATTTACGAAAGTGTATGTAAAATTTGATTAACCATAAATACTCTTTAAGTACCTAACGCCTCTTTCAGAGCAGTGGTAGTCCGTGGCGGTGGCGGTTTAGATTTCGGTCTACAAGTCCGGGTGTTTGGGTTCGAATTCTGGGCTCTAACTATATCAAGGAGTACGTGGTGAAGCTACAGGACAAACAGTTTAGCATTCTTTTGTCTTTTCTTACTTTATTTTCCGGTATGTATTTAAAGCGGGTATAGTTTGTCAACTCGCATGGGGTCAGTCTGGTGGTATATTGCTTAACAAGCTAAAAAATTTCATTCTGTGAAGAATTTGCAAAACAGTGGAATGATAAAAGGATTGACGATTAAATACTTCTAAATACACCGTCTTCTATAATTCACTCTCAATGTTTTTTTTACGTCTTAGGAGTAGAGATAAATAGAAAATATTATTTATGGAACAGCTGAAAATTTAGCTAAAACGTATGAAGAAACGGAAGTATGAAAAAGTGCAAGGAAACAAGGACAACATGAAGCCGTCAAACAAGCTTGACCAACCAACAAATATTCGTATATTCAAATAGTTGTCCACTGTTCGGGCTGTGATTGTTACTCTCTGTAATTGGTTTACAAAACAACGCCTTTTGGGGAATAACGTTAAGCTGTGTTATCAGTTGAACAGACCTGAACTAGAAACAATAGTTCCGCAAACCGAATTGTTCTAAACTCCATAGTTATTGTATTCACCGATTAATGTTTTCTGTTCAGGTTTGTTCAGCACTAGCCCGCAAAGTTGTAGCTGATAATATTAAAACTTTATTTATTAATTAAATCATTAACATACTGCATATTAATGCAAACTAGCCTACTGTGGTTATATGTAGATGCATTTGATAAATGTTAGTACAGTACCAGAGCATAAGAAAACAGTAAATAAGCGAAAATTTGACATTTTGTTATGAGGAAACTCTGACATTTCATTATGAGCAAAGTGACATTACAAAAAATAATAAAATTGTACAGGTCAAAATCGTTTGCATTATTGGAAACATTGAAAAGTAATAAAATATGTTACTTTACGCGAAATGATATCGTTAGATGTATTTCGAACAGTTCAATGAGATTTAAACACTATTTTCCATATCACACTGAATATAGGTATGTCATGAAAGAGATTTGCTAATGTAAATATTCTCAGTTATACGTGTAATAAAAAAAAAACAACTATTTAATACAAAAAGAAAATCATTTATCGATAATAGGTGATGTTTGGGTCAATCATTACTTGAATAGTTATATAATACTTGTATGCGATGGTATTTATTTAAAAACTATATGATAATGTCCATAGATTTTCGTTTTTAATAACATCAAGTGTATGAAATGAAGTGGTAATGATGTTGTGTTGGTCTAAATTAGCCGTGTGTCGCCCGCATCGTTATGGCAACTCAAGCGAATAGAGCAAAATAAATACTAGCCATTACGAGGGGTTAAGGATATTTGTTAACAGTTGCCTGTGCCCCAATTGAAAGCAACACCATATTCTTGTCAAGTTAAGTTAAAGGCAAGCAACAGTCGGCGAATATTAATTTAACAAATAACTTGAATTTAATCTCATAACATGGATTTCCGCGAAGTAGCGTCTGATACAATTAATCATACGCCTGTTTAAATTACTTAAATGCTGTCGTGACTTCAGAGAACATACATTGGAATTAGGTAATTTTAAAATAAGAACAAAGTTACTAAATTGTACATTTGCAACGTCTAAATGCTCATCATAATCGTTGTGATAAATAAAGAAAAATAAAACAGACATTATCATCAAATCTTAAACGCAACCTATAAAGTTAAAGTTTAGTCAATAACCGTACATTATCAGGTGAATTTAGCGATAAAAGAGGCTGTTCATCACCTACCTGGCGGCGAGCCAACGTCTAATGAAAACGGTCATGTTCGTAGTTTGTTGTTGGAAGACAGTTTTTAATATTATCAACACTCAAACGTGTTTTGGGGCGTCGACTACTATTGATTTTTCTGACCGATAAGGTAAATGTTTTTAATTATGCATTGAAATTAATTGATATTTCTGACCGAATAATATATTATATTTTAACGTTCTAATATCGATTCAATATACTATCAATATCGATTTTTTGACCGAAAACGAAATGAGCCGTAGAAATTATATCGTTTAGATTGATATTGATTTTTACACCAAAAATTATATTTAAAATTAGAACAGAAATATTTTTATCATACAAAATAGCAGCTGCTCACTTTTCAACTTATTTTGTTTTTTCGTAAAAAAATTTGTTAATGTAAAAAAATGTTAAAACATAACCTCAAAGTTTAAGTCGATATTCGTTTAACATCATCCTAACTTACACAGATTAAATGTTTCACGGTGCACTCTACGACGCAACATCCTTTATTATCCTCTTGTTGTTCAACAACATTATGGAGCACTTTCTCCCAGTTATTAGTGCTTATCTGGCAGTAAGCCAGGCATTAAGGTAAGCGTTGATGTGCAATATGCAACAGCACGTATAGTGTGTAGCTCGGAATATTATGAGAAGCTTAGTTAGATTCGATATATCAGCGATAGTAAAGTGGTTTACATTTTTAAACTTTGGCATCCTTTCTGGGGGCTCAAGTCGAATTCATGGCAAGTACCTAGCCATTTATTTTTCAAACAAATTGTTAATTTTGACAGATTTAACCGACGAGTTGAATTTGTTGCATCTCCACTAATGCACATCGGAGAAGCGTGGTAGAGTATGCAACAGCAAAGACCGGTGGCTGGAAGAATTAAAAAGGGTTGCAACCACATCGCACGTTGAGATTTAAAAGTTTTGGGCGTGTTTCAAATTAAATAACTTTCGTGGAGAGATTAGAAAGCCGGAGGGATTAGAAACGTGACGCGGTTAAGTGAAAGATGATATCAAAAGTTATAGCTATAGAAAGAAAAAAGATAAAAGATGTGATATATCGTATATTGTATAAACAATATTCATAGTAAAGTCAATTCGCTTTATTTTAGGCAAAATCTGTTATTATTCTCAGTTCTATATGCAAAATCTGTGAAGGGATGTTTATTTAACTTAGAGGAAAGAAAGGATTCGTTTGTTTGAATTAGAAAAAGGACGAAAATTCTATTCTTCGTGTTTCGACTCGACTTCGTGTTTCGAAAATCTGCTGCTACCAATTTTGGTATTCAATGTATCCATTCTGGTATTCAATACGCATGCTTCCTTTGAGGAACGCACGCATGAGGAAATAAGATCTTTGTGGCATATTGTTCTAACAGGGAAGAAATTGTGATAGCTGGCATAGCGACTAAGCGATTCGTAATAGGAGGCTGCCGATTGCCGTCTTGCCAGATTGATTTTCAACTTAACCCATCAATTCTGAGATGACGATATTTGTAAAGCCATAATATGTTGAGTTAAGCCATAAGTGTTCCAAGCGCTTAGTGGTTAGAGGGTTAAACTTGTAAGTCTTCCCTGCACCTCGTAAGCGTTAATCAATAACACTGTGCCATTTGGGACCCACAGTCTTGCTTCTGGAAAAATGCCAGCGCGAAAACTTCAGAAACGAATTATCTATGATTTGTAAACGTGTCACCGTTTCAGAAAATTCCAGTTCAGAGTTGAAGTTTCGTTTAAAGTTCTCTGCTAAGTGGAATTGATGGGCTACTTACCGTAATTGTTTTTCTTTGTCCAAAACCATCCATTATAGCTTCTGCGGTGATCTTCGGTGGATTGTGACGGCACACTCGAATTTAATCTTTTCTGTTAAGAACCCTTTTGCGGCTGTTAGTCTTTGAATATCATTGTTCCTCTAAGTTTGTATCAATTTAACTTAGTCGATTACAACTGCACGGCTTTCGAGTATGCCAGCGCAGAGAGTATTCACATTATTCCGGTCTATGTCTTACGAGTTTCTCTGACCTTGCGTTTCTCACATCACTTCACTCCACTGACCGTGTTTCATTGTTAAGCAGCTAATGTAGTTGTTTTTCAGATTATTCTTATTATTTCTCCTTTAGAAGTAATAAAAGGTAACCAGGTCACCGGATAGGGAGGTATGATTGCAACTCAAAATCATGTGTTTTCTATACTACAGAATTCTTATCTCAGTAATTTGTTGCTGATTGATCGTACTGAAATATACAAATCCGAGCTTTGCTGCTTTGCAGTTGAAAGAGATGCAGCAGTAGCTCTACCACACGTTAACTCTGGACAAAATATCGTAACACCCTTCTTATATTATTATTTGATTGACAAAAAAAGCAAATCTTTTCATAATATTTTTTACGATCTGTGACTTGCAACATTCAAAATTAAAATCGAGATTTTTCTTTGAAACACGCTAAGCGAATTCTTGAACTTTTACGAGGAACTTCGGATTTCCGTCGTCAACATAATCAAGGAAGTTTCGAGAAAGTTTGCCAATAAAGATGCTGTACACGCTGTCCAATGGAGGGCTCAATGTTGCGTGACAGCCACTTTTCCTTTTACTGTCCCTTCGACCTATGGAGGGTATAATCACTTCCTTAATAATACGCTACATTAACTCATGTGTTACTCTGACAGATTACATTGAATTTGAGAGTTTCCTTTTATTACTTTCACATTAGGTACTGCTTTTCGGTAAAACAGATTAGTAAAATAAATGTCTTTCGTATCTCCTATTGTAATTGTTCACTTAATAAATTGTAAAGTGCCAATTAGTCAGCTAGACTGAGTCTAATTGGGAGTGTCATAACAGGTCCTCTTATATGTGTATTACAAAATTAAGATACTAAAATCTGGTTCAGTACATTTAAATTAAATTTGTCTATCTAGAAGTCTTAAGAGAAGCGGATGCTGGAATGAAGCCACGAACGTCGCTATTAATGTTTACTTGAAGCACTAATATTTCTTTCACTGCTTTGAAATTTTCCTAGTTAAAACTTTTTTACAGGGCGTATAAGAACATATTCTAAGCGCAAACTTATTTAAGTTAAACTATTAACTGAACATCTCCAGTCTACGTGGTTTAACTACAAACATTCTTCCAACCACCCGCTCCGTTTACAACTGCAAGTTTACATTTTCCCTTTAATAAATTGCAGTTAAGGCAATAATTCCCGCAAGTGCGGTATTCTACCGGACATATCAACTACGTGTCGAGTGTCCACTGGAATGCTCTATACCGGAACACTCGTGTTATGAATGGTCCGCGTCTCGGCGGGACCTCGCTTGGCGGCCTGCCAACCGGCTGTATTACTAAACTCGCGACACCGTCACATCGTCGTCCACAGTTGTAACAGTAATACCGTAATACATATGTATAAATGCTCGTAAGTGTAGCGATAATAACGGACATTGTCGCGATAATACTAAACAGTATCGTACCGAACATGTCTTGATTCGTATAGGTCACTGACCCTGTACTGGCGCGTTGCCAAGCCGACACAACAGGTTAGTGCAATCGATGCTTTTTGTCTAACAAGCTGGAGGCTCGACCCAAGACATTGATGTCACGTTTCAATCCCCAATCATGTCTGCGGATACGGTCTTTATGATACTGAGCGGCACGTAATAGTGGCACAAACTGGACACAGTTAAGCGGTGTACGTGATCCAAGGAACGGTTGAATTTGCTTGCGGCTGATCTGAATCCCAACCGCATTTCAGATATATATCCGATTTTGATTCTGACCAGTATAGTATTGATTTCGATAAACTGTAGATAACTTGGACGTGGAATTTGTTTTTAGTCACGAAATTTGAGGTGTTCAATTATTTTTCTATCGTTTAGAAATAAAGGTGCAATTTTTCGAGTCCGTCTTTGATTTGATATTGGTCCCTAATAACATATTAAAGATTAAATTTAAAAAACTACAATTTTTTGCCTTTTAAAGTATAATGTACGCGTATACTACATTTTATATGGAAAAGTCAGACCCCAGATTACGACCCATTGCACAACAGTCAGACAGCGTTGCAGACTAATACCAGCTAAGCTGGTCTACTCTGCTCTTGTACAGTAATGTTTGTTTGTTTAAGTTTGGAGACTTGACTTTGCGTACTTCGATTTACGTCTTAGAAAGTCTCTTAATACATTGTCGTAATAAGAATATTGGTAATCTTAAAACATTATGTGTAACTGACTTAGATCTTATCATGTTATATTTATAGAAAAAAATATACTAGTACTTTCTTTACAAGAAATAAATTTTATCTTAAAGGTAATAAATCATAATCATTATTTTATCTTACATAGAAATAAGTTGTTTTTAAAGCTAACAATTAAATACTTGTATTTAAAAATTTGTAAATGTGCACTTTTAATATAAACTTAAATCACAATCACTCTTTTAATAATCTATTTGTGATTGAGCGCAACAAATCGTGTTAATATAAATAAGCAATGAATTGTGTACAAAATTATTAAGTCGATATGTATACTAAGGTGTATGTTACATGTTAAACATATATGTATAATATATAAAACATTAAGCGTATACCTTAAATATTTTGTTTTAATGTTCGTATTTATTTTAAAAAATATCACTTTGCACCACAACATTTTTTTTTAATTTCATTTTATTTTATCACACCTTTTTAATTTCCATTTAAAATTCCAGATATAGTGACAACAAAGTAGGAGATCAAACCGAATGTGACGATTGGTGTTTGACTCTGTTATGTTTTTCCCATTTTATTCATCACTTTTCGTTTGGCAAGCAACAATCGTCCCAGTGGTGTTGCCAGACCTCCTACTCCTTGTTGCCACACTTGAAAACAAATAAAATAAAATGTACATGGCACTCTAGTCGTTGATTTGAGACACCGCGATTATCGTTTCGCTTGACAGACCTATATTTTATGTTCATTAATGTCACGGCTCCTTGCTGATATATTAAAAAGTATACAGCTTTTTTCTGTTCAAGCGAAGGGATGATTTCCGATGCCGTCAGTGGTAAAAGCCGTCTATTAAACTTTTATCTATGACAGCATTAACAACCGTCCCAGATAAAACCGAAGCACTATAAAAATAAAAATTAAACTTCTATAAACGTAAATACACTAATTTATATTTCGCTTTTGACACAGCACTAATATCATTTACGTAAACAATTAAACAATTTGTATATAAAATACACCCTTCCAAAGCTTTATCTAACAAGGTTATATATAAAATTTATTTGATCGTATATTCCTTCACAATGCATTATCGCTGCGATCTTTTTAAATACACAGAAATGTATTTTCATTATCTTTTCTCTCTGTATAATTATTACATCTTATAAATGAACACAGTTAAATATCCACTTAAATGATGATAAGTGAAATATAAAAAAAAAATGTAGCGTTTTGTAAGTAAAGACGTTTCTTTTAATGAAATTAAAAGAGGATTTTCCGTTTCACGATTAGAAAAAAAGCTTTCGGGCATCTGTTTGCAATTTACGAGGACTTTATTTGTAACGGTGGATTTATCTAATTTATTCGTTGGGGATTCGATAATCTAATTTATTTGTGATTTGCTTTCGGGCGTTCGTTCGAGAGAAGTATCATCATGTTATTTATTATATCTCTTTATAATATTAACTTCAATATTGTTACGGTTTGATAAATGTCTCTGAAATATAAAATTTGACATGAATAATTTTGTTCAAATCAGTAACGATTAAATTAGCGCCAAGAATCATTCTTGAAGTGTATTTTGAGGTTTTATTATACTTAGCTTCTAATTTATATTCCGTTCTTGGACACAGTGCTGATGGAAAAAATAACTTATTCACAGCTCTATATTGTCTATGTTTAATTGCTTGGCATTATTTTGTTACAACTACTTCATCTTTTACAGAAACAGGCACTATACAAGTGGAACCAATCATTCATAGTTTCATTAATAAAAATGGGCAAACACTGTTTTTAATTAACGATGAACCAGCGAATAAAAAAGTCCGCTTGAGAATATAGGCAATTACTTAAATAAATCTGTTTGTACTTGTATTTCATTTTATTCACTAGCGATCGTCATTTGTTCCCGATGGAACAGTTCGCTGTGTACTTACCTATAAAATGTCGTGATGCCTATCGCGGTGTTATGAGAAAAGTTCCAAGGGTGGATGTAGGATGCAGGGTGTTAATGGGCTTTACCTTTTATAGTGCTGACGAGGGTTTTGACGGGACGTACCAGACGAACGTGGTGGTCAGAAACAACGGCAGTTGTCTGTACGTGCCCCCGGGCATATTCAAGAGCACATGCAAGATAGACATCACGTGGTTCCCCTTCGACGACCAACACTGTGACATGAAGTTTGGTAGCTGGACCTACGATGGCAACCAGGTACAGGCCAGCTAGGTTCTCCATTGAGTATTGAATTTCCTACTGAGATTGTTATTACAAGATTTTGTTTATATATGAAGTTACCAGTACTCTTAATGCCTCTCAGTAACAATCTTATGTATTACGGCAACAGACATTTTGAAAATTACTGATTTTTGTTGAGCAACTGAAACGCAAATGTCCTTGAATTGATAAAAGTCATAAGTTAGTAAAATTTTCAAATTTGTTAGACTGTATTTTTTATTGTCATACAAGATTTATAGCTAGTACAGGTAAAGGGAACGAAAGCCTAAGATTGTAGGGCAAATATAAGGGAACCATGTGAGAAACCAGGATATGTTGATGTATCCATAATGTTTTGTATGTACTATTTTGCATGGGGCAAATTGATCTTACGTCACCAACATTTTCCAAATTTCTATGTATGACACAACGATATGAAATTTCGTAACCGCCATACGGGGTTGTTAGATTTTTAGATTTAGATATGCTTTCGTTGAAGATGTACTAGACAACACGACGGATTGTTATGAAGTTTTTGCTTCTATGTCAATGAATGATTATTTATTGATTACTAGACTAGCATTACTTACATTTTATGAAAATATCGCCAAACGCGTATTTATCTAATGATTTGTCTAGTACATCTTCTAATAAAATTTTAAGCTTACTTACTTGAATTTGTATTAACTGATAGCCCTGTTTCCTTCGCCCGTAATTCAACATCTGGTATGAATGAGATAAGGGTTGGAGGCAGATTAAGGCAAGGATTAGTTCTGGAATTGTTGTTGAATGAAAGGGAAATTATTTTGATGAATGAATTTAGGAAAACAAAGGACAAGCAGAGTTAAGTTGTGGTCGGATACATGCGAGGCAAGCGAATGAAATGGATTGTAACATTACTAATAAACTGAATACATATTTTGTGTAGTGTGTACTATAAATTAAATTGTGAATACATTATTTTTTACTAAATGTATCAAGATTGATATGAATGAGATTTAATTTCACTCATCGAGGAATCACGTGTAAGTACCCAATATACGTAAGTGAGCATGAAATGTGATAAAGAAAGATAGTATATGTGTAAATGTTGAATTCTTGTTCTGAATAGATATATATTCAGGATACCTGTTTCGCTTAAGAACACAATGAATCGTGGCACCTTATATTCTGTCCCGAGATTCGCTACCATTGTGAGGTCAGGTCCCTGTGAATGGAACTAAAAAACTTCACGACTTGATACGTCGCCTTCAAGAGTCAAGTTTCATCGGCGTGTTGTGGCATTACTATCAAGTTTAGAGTTGCATTACTTCGCACGTCGTGTTGCATAGCGCTATAACTTTGTCTTGCTAGTGAAGATGGCTTTTATGTTGTATGTTGTATGTTGGAAATTTTAATTTGACTTATAATTTTGCCTAAACCTTTTTATTATTTTAAGCAATAAACTAATTTTGATATAGTAATTAGAGAACGTGTGCTTTTGATTCCCACCCAGTACAAATATTTATGTGATGAGCACGTTTTGGGTGTAATAAATCAGTTTTATATGGACGTAGAGACAGATAAACAATTATTAGCTGTATCGGTTCCGATAACACAGGTATTTAATTGCCTAATTTGGAATCAGATAGCCGTGTGTAGAATTGCCCCAATAACAATAATAATTATTATTTTTATTTATCATTATTATTTAATTATTTTGTGATGCTATTGTTCATTATTTTTTATACTTGTTTATTTAAACATGTTTTATGAATAATATATATAATTTGTGTGGGGGTGTACTACACTCCTCTGCCTACCCCTTAGGGGATTACAGACGTGAT
>DWDX01001151.1:0-20229 GCA_018245675.1 Agara michaeli | reverse complement strand
GAGCGCTGTAGCACTATATGACTGATGCCTGTGTGTTACCGTCTTAACATAACAAAATACACTAATAGACAATTAGATATTCGCAAACCGCTAGTGATATTTTCAAAAGTCCATTTATCAAGCTGAATAATGTCCAATGCCACCCATAGATTGACTATAGCTTATAAGTTCACTTATAATTAGTTTGCAAACCATCCACTAATCTAATTCAAACATTTGATAATAATCGACGATGGCACAGGATTTGGCGAAAGTTTAAATAGTAATTGCTATATTGGAAAATAAACTTTATTACAAGGTAATAAACGCTATCGGAAACTTAGTGACATATCACTACGTAGATCGCCAATGGCAAACTTAAATACATGGAGAGCAACGAAAAATGAACACTATTACATTGTGTTACGGTTGTTTTGCAATAGATTGCTGATCGTATTATTCTGTAGATTGAATGATACTTGATTCGGTATTAGCGTAATGAAGTGTTGTCGAATGAGTTTTTCGTAGAATCGAATCTTTGTAAAAACTCAATTACATTGAGAGGGCAACGGCAAGTAAAAAAGCTTTTTAATGGTTGTCACTTCTATAAATAATATATTAAAAAAAACGTTAAGGCAAATAGGTAAAATAAGTAAAAACATTTTTGAGCGGTTGTATGCAAGAAGTTATGGATACTAAGTACCTACACTTAAAGTTGAAGTTACTGTAAAAACAGCACTTAGACTACAAATGGGAATAGATATTTCATATATAATGTATTGAATTAAGTATATGAAGAACATTAAAATAACATATAATATTATCATTATTTTTGTTGTTTTTATTTTATTTATTCACTAGCTTTGCACGCGGCTTCGCCCGCCTGGATATCAGTGTCTCACAAAGTTTTTCCCGCGTAAATAACTACCCCACGGGAATTCTAGGATAAAAATTAGTCTCTATGTTGCTCCACAACCTCCTCTTGATGCGCAGATATACAGTTATAACAAATAACTATATATAAATAATGAAATAGAAACATGCTATTAAATCGATTATTCTGTATTAGATTGTTTCCACTCGAAGTCACATCATATAGGCTACTTTTTATTCTAGAATTTATTTACGTCGTTTTGAGCCGGAAAAACTTTGTGAGACATTGATTTCTAAGCGAGCGAAGCCGCGGGCAATGCTAGAATTAAATATACCAATTTCCTAAAACAGATGGAAAAGATGAATCTTCCTATACCGTGGCAAACTACAAAGTTAGTAAGGAGCCGATTCATTACTTGAATGGAGGCACGCTAAACTTTTGTCCGGTTTCATCGCAAATTCGGTAGTTCCGTGATTGTTCTTAACGAACGCTAAGCGAACTTCAATTGGTATTGTAGTCGATAATAGGGCGATCATAAATACGTCCTCGAAGTTCTGCTTCACGCTTCCGTACGGTCTAGAGACAAGCGGAATAGAATGCACTTTTACATCTTACGACTTTATCACATTTATTAGTTATCTAGTTTATTCATTGCGAATGAAACAGTAATAGATACCTAGTACCCCAACAAAATGTAATAAACATAACTGGCTTTGAATAATGTATTGGATAAATGTAATCAAATTCACTTCAATGTGTGCACGCTAGCTAAATTAATTGATTTGCCGAAATGTTCAAATGATGACTTTAAAAGAACTATTTATAGGTATATAATTTCGCCCAGCTGTGGGACACAATCTAGGTAGCAAAAATTTAAATTTCCTCAACAAATGAAGTTTAGGGATTATTAGTTTTACGGATAGTGTTACACTATGTACAAACATGAACACCACGTAACTTAAGCGGTCAACGCTGCCCCTTCTCGTTCGCGTATAATCTGTGTCCAGTTTCATTTCGAATCGGAATCATACTTGAGATCACTTCAATACTCTTAAGGATAAAATTGTTCATTCTCTTGTAACCAATTTTTTTTATGTGAAGACGTAAAATAGATTTTTTTATTGGATTGTTAATCGTGAGGTGTAAAGCGGTTGTCAATGCTACGCTTTAATCGTTTTAATCGATTCTCAGCGGCACCGCCAATAGACCCCCACTCGCGGGCGACGGAACAAAACTATGATACGACTATTGTTAACTAAGTTTCCCAACGATAAAGTTAATTTATTGTTATTGACATTGTAATAGCATACGCGCAATTCTGGTAGCTTCCACGACGTTGAGTAGGTTTAATTCAAAATATATGACCGGTCTACTGGACCAGTGGCTACTGACCTTGATCGATTAATCTGAGGTTTTGGATTCCCGCTCAGGACATATTTCCACAATGAGAAACAGAATTTATTATATGGCGGAGTAATCTATTTAAAAATGTAAATACGTCTAAGTTGAAAGTTCAGTTATCATTTACCACTGTCACACATCTTTCTACCGTGAAGCAACTGTTATTAAAAGAATCTGTGTTTTTCATTAACGGTCCCATTCCTATAGCCGTATAGGGATCGGTTGCAGGCGTCCCCGGACGGCAGTAGCTGTGTCACTGCTGCCAGCTCGTTTGCGACTCTCTGCAGATAAAAACCCACTTGCTTCAGCTAGCCCCGTGTGTAGCAAGCGATGTAGAACGGGTCTATATTATCCACGTACTATCAGCGATCGGAAATCGCTTACCATTCTTCGTCCGAGCGGCCGTCGTGTTCAGTTTGTGTATCGATTTTAAAATGGCTTTTTTGTTCGACTCCGGCCCCTTGTAGTGTAATGCGTGTGGAGCGAAGCAATTTTCTCTTAATGGCCCTGGAAAATACTTTTTACTTCGAATTTCATCGGGTTTTGGATGGGGAATGACTGAATGTTTAATGTTTCTGTTTCTGCAACCTGTTCACCTTGTGGATTATATTTATACATAACGTAATACTTTTTATGAAATTGGGAAATCTGAAAGCAAACTTAGGACGGAAATGAGCTAGCGACTACCTAGATTTGAAAGATATCTAATTATTCCTAAATGTTTCAGAAATTAAACACTAATCCTTCAAAAAGAATACTAAACGCTTGTGGTTTCCAAGCATACGAGTATAGCTCTATTAGTCGCCTGTACCGATAGTCCTAGGTTCCATTCCTGGTATATCGGATGGATGAAATCATATACTACATCTACGTATATCTACGTAATGTGTACTACTTAATGTGGATTTTCTCTCAGTTGCATTAGTCCCATCAGCGCATAGTGAAAAGCAGTCAATCATTAAATGGCCTAACAATCCTAGCGGTGCATTAATAAGCACGTCGATGTGCCACTGCGTCAGAGTTACAGATGCTTTTGAGTATGAATCGCCAATTTTAGTCAAGTTCACTGCCACGCCAGGAAGGACATTTCTATGACGAACACATTTGTTTGTACTGCGATTCTGTGTTTGCGTGTAATAAAAATATTTTAATAAGAATTATACAACACGTTTATCAGCTGTCCCGTTACCATAATAGAGGTCTTTCGACGTTTAATATGAAATCAGATAACCTTGTGTTAAAACGTCCCAATTATTATCTCGTTCGTTGTATCTCTTTCAATAGATTTCTGTTTTAACTTTGAAAAATTCGTGAAATGTTAAGTTGTTTTCCACCTTATCTACGTTTTCAGTCCGGTTGGTTCGATGAAAACGATCCATTCCAACGTGCCAATATAAAGCTCCACTCGGTAAATAAGTACAATTAATTTGATCGGCCACTTGAATTCGCTGTGTTAATTATTTTGTACTTGTAAGTACGGAAGTTAGTAGGTGCGATTTATTTTTTGAAGGCGCTCCACTAAGCTTACTTAGTAGAAAAAGCAAAGAAAGCAGTGTTTTTTGGTTTTTCTTTCAGTTATTGCAGTGAATTTAAATTTGTATCTCAGCTACACATCGTGGTCTAGAGTTCGAACCCGGGCACGCTTCTCTTAGTATGCTAAGTCAGGTGTGTTTTCAGATGTAATATCACTTGAGTGAACTATAACAAGCAGCATATTTTTTGCAGAAACATTTAAGGTTACAGCACGAAACTGAAAACTCTTTAAAACTGCGCAAAATTGCACTGGACTGGTCAAAAGCTACTCAACGGATTTGTAAGACATTTCGCACACATACTGTGTATAACATTGATTACCTCATAGAATAGTGCTAGGTAATATTAAATGAGTTTAGATTTTGTTTAAAAGAGAAAACTTATGTACATAAACTTAAACTGAATGTTGGTACAGTTAACAAAAGTTTCGAAGATTTAATTAAGAAATTCGACAGAGATTCTGTTGGTAGAGGCCTATAAGTTTCATCCACATTCTAAATAAACTTCATAATGTTCTAAATATACAAAACCTAAGCGAGTGGCAAAAATAATTAATAATACAACCTAAACACCACCGGTATGGAAATTTAAATACCTCGCAGCAAAGTCTATTTATTTGGGAATTAAAACTATATGCAAGTGTGAATAAGAGTCCAATTCGTGTAACCATTTGTAAGCCCGTATTCATAGTGAAAAAAGAGTTGAACAATAGATATTCTTAATTTTGGATCTGTTTTGATTCAGTTACTTATATTAAATGTAAATCATAATATAGGTGATGAAAAATCTTTTTAAGATTCGTACGCTGTCCTCTATAGCCGATATCTATAGGCAGCAACGTATGGATGAATCATAAGGCTTTTTCCTTTGGTGACGGTTTTTACCGTTCAATTTCTACAGCAAGCCTAGCTAACAAACTTCGTTCAAGTAAAACTTAGTTACTTTACGCCCCTCTATCGTATGCAGGTATCATTTATAAACTTAGTTTAGCAATCACTCAGATGAGCTATTTCATGGTACTAGAAGGGTAGGTACTGTCGCCTACGGGCATTTACGGCAAGGGCGACTACGCCCTCGAAGAAGAGCCGTTTTTCTTAAAGAACCCTATTTCATAGCGTCCCGGGTATACTTCAGAAGGATAATTCCTCATTTCAAAAGCAGAAATGGACGTGCAATTAATAATAATAATTCAATTGAATTTCTTTTGTTTTTGTTGACTATAAATACGGGCGTATCTGAAGTGAGAAATTGCCGCGGCGGTACCGGAGTGAGGTACATAGGGGCCGTTTGTAATTCTCGAGTTCGAATGAATGTTCACACGTGCGAGGTGGACGAACGTGCTTTCATTGTCTAGAGGGAAATGTATGTTGTTAGATACATTTACTTACTACCGATCATGTGTTTACTTTTACGTATTTTTCTGCGCTTCGAATGGATATTGATGTTATTGACAAACAACTATTGATGTTTGTCGCGTATATTACGGCGATGTAAGCAATAGCCCGTGTATTGTGCGACAAGATATCTAAAATTTGAGGAAACTATGAAAGGTTCGTGAACAGTTATTATACAATAATGGAATAATAACACTTTATTGTTGCTAACATTTGGATTGCTTCCTCGTTTTTACTTATAGCCTTCAATATACGACCTGAAAAGTCAGTTTTCAATCTATATGCCCTTTGATACCAAATCGCGGTTACTTAAAGTTCAATCCATACTAAGATTATAAATGAGCAAGTGTATTTGTTTGTCCTTCTTTCACGTCAAAACGGAACAACAGATCGATGTAATTTTTGGGCTTGGAGATAGTTGAAGGGTTGGAGAGTGACATAAGCTACTCTTTTTTGCGCGAAAATGTTCACAGGAAAACACGTTCTTAAGATAACAGTACAAATAAGAAATCGCTCAAAATATTAGATCCATAAATCAATCTAATAAGCGTTGATGTACTGTACCTTTCGTGATCAGATTTTCGGAACGTATCAGAAACGTAGGGCTTTAGCCTTAATTACATAAGCGGCAAATTGCGCGCCTTATTACGAACCATTTCGAAAATATTAAAGTTTAGCTTCCACTTCGCAATTCCTGTTTTGTCACTGCTAGTTTGCACCAACTTATTTGTTGGTGCGAATTCAAAAATCGTTTAACGCAAGAAAAACTGCTTGCGACTTAGTACAGTTTATTTCTGTCATTGGTTTTCAAACTTCGAACGGCGTTGTTGTCGTTCAACTTCCTGCAGCGGACGTTTAAAAACTTTATATTCTTTCGCGGAGTACTTGAAAATGGGAATATTATTTTGAAGTCCTTCTAGAAATGGTGTAATATTCATTTATTTAGGTACTCAGCAGTGCATAGCGCCATCGTACGCCTTTTTCCATGATATATAATTACGTAACTGGCTGCAACAAGTTTTTACGTCCCACGTGGCAACGGTTTTCTACGTATAATTGCGGAAGGACTGGAGCATAAAGTACCAGCAAATTTCTTGTAGAGGCGTTTCAGTATAGTCATTACGTGTGCATTCTTCTTTAGCTTTGTTTTCTTCCATTACCATGTGTTTGAAGTAAAATCGAATTATCCAAGAACAAAGACAGAAACATTAGATCAATTCATATTATGCCTTTTACGACGTAGATACACATTTACCATTTCAAAAATTAAAATTAACGTTATTAAATAGCTCGAGTAAATGCGTTCTATCCCACTCGTTTGTAATGTTTACCTTCGCGGTACCCACACGCGCTAATCCTGCGGACCTCACAATCTAGCGTTTAAGACGCAATCCATTAGAGCGGCTATCCGTGCCATCTTAATGGAATGCTCCTCCGGGATTACGTTGATAAATCTTACGTTTTTTGAACTTTTTCTCCGAGAGAAATCTCGTTCTGAAGAAACTCTTTAGGTGGAGACCTTTTTAGCAGATCAAGGCAGTGCGCAAAACGCAACAAAGTGTCAGGTGTATTTGTACCTGTACCACCTGTGACGTGATATTTGTAGCTTTTATAAAACGGGTTTTTGATTTTGGAAACATTGAGAGAATCGGGAAAGTCTAAATACTTCCTAACATGTTACAGATGTTAGAGAGCTTTTTTCAATAATTGTGGACTCTTGTTTGACTACGTTCTCTGATGGTAAGTAAGGTTGCAGCTTCCGATATAGCAAGCGTAAAAATAACATATTCTCTCGTACCTTGAACAATTTCAATTTGTAAGTGTTTTTTATGTTAATGAAAAAACTTAAGCCCGTAAAACAGTTTCTGCACCATCGCAATATTTTCTAAGTGCGGCACGTATCTTGGACTTATCCTCTCCAACACCGACTTTACGGCTATGAAATTTCATAAGTGAAGACTTAAAGCCGCTGGATAAGGTAATATAGCCCAGTTTAGTGAACTTCCTCATGAAATTCAATCTTGCAAGTGTTAGTGTATAAAATAGAAACCTTACACTTTGCTGACTAAAGTTCTCACATAAGTAGTAAATTGTTCTTTATTTTATGTTTATTTAATGACACATCGACTGGAAAAAATAACTGATTTGTAAATTAAAAGGAAAGGGGAAACTTCACGGCTTTAATGTTTCACGGTAAAAAAATATTTTTATATTACAAAGCGTATACATTATGATGTAAGTATAAATATACATTTATTTTACATAATTTTGTTACCTTATAAAATAATTATTTTGTTCGATATACAATTTAATCTCATCTGTACGTTGACTCTGTAATGTTTTGCAGTCGTCTTTTCAGAAACTTGAAAAGAATCTCCAAAAATCCTATTTATTACATTCATCGTACACAAAAATCATTTACGTTTGTATTCATACGGAAATATTTATCAATTCAAAATTCCCTGTCAACTGTTGAGCGTTCACGTATTATATTTGGGTCGAGTATGATTTACAAGGTTACAGCTGGCCGTAGTATATTGCTACGGGAGCTACGAGAGCGCTACGCGTGGGCGGCAGACACTACGGCGTAGTACGTAGTAGAGGCGTGGCAATTGTTGTTATTTTGACGGCGTCTAGTGCAATCACCCTGGCTCCAGGATTATATTGTCATACCTTTTTAAATATTTACATGAAAGTTTTCTTTAAACATTGTATACCTTATTATTATAAATAAACATGTTATTTGCAATGTGAAAGCTTTAAAGTCTTTATTACTGTTTATCTATCTGTTCTTAGATATAGAATAATAATATAAATTGACTGATAAAAAAATAAAATAATATGACTAATTCAACTGGTTTCTGGTTCAACGACAAAACTATTCAGAGACGAGCATTTAATCTTTTCACCGTGTATTATCTATACCGAAATACCTTATTAAAATTATTGATATTTAAAAAAAATTGAAAATTTATTTGTGCGACGCAATATTGGAGAAGAATACAATCGAAACACACATTCATAGAACAAAACCAGTGAAGCGGACAGACGTTAAAAAGAAACCGATTAAAACGGCACAAACAGAATTTGAAAGCTTTTAAATAGCATCCGTTGACTTTATGTCGTCAATCGAGGCGCTGGCGTGCGAGAGATAAGGCCGTCGGGCTTAGCTCACCTGTTTTCATGAATATTCTTTATTTAATATTTTTTGTCGATTGGTTCATGTTAATGGCGATGATTGAGCATTATAGCTCGCTACCGGCGTATGTATGTATATACATAATGTTAATAAAGCTAATGACAGAATGTAATTTTAAAAAAAAATGTCCTTTCGTTTTAATATTTGTCCTTTATATTTATAAACCGACGCTTAATATAAGTTTTGAGTTAAAAGATTTGATATGATTCGAAGTATCAATGCAATTTGATTATTCTTTATTCATCATAAATTATTGTTTCAGTACTAAATGATTTTACTTAAAACAATATAGATGACATCAGATTCATAAGACATCAGAACATATTGGAATATACGAATTTAGTCCATGTCATTCGATGAAGTAGATATGTTATTTAAAAGTTTCTCATTAAAATTTTAATGAGTAACTGTTAGTATTTAATTAGAACTCCTGTAAACGTTGCTTAGAGAAAATTATTACATTTGCTCTGCTGCTTTAAAATATACATTAATAAATAAATAAGTAATATTTGGGCCCAACTCCATATACGGTGACCCAATTTCAAATTAGGCAAAAATCCTCGTCTATACACATTTCGAAATATGTTACTACAGAATACAATATTTTTTTGGCAACCGTAAGCTTAATTTTTTTCAAGTTTTCTATTCACCGTCTACGGGTACTTAACGATACTTTGTCCGTCAAGTGAAAAGTGATATTTTCCTATAAAAGTAATTGAAATAATCCGATCGGCCACTACGTAGTTGAACGGAACAGAGAACAATTACCGTTTTCATGTTCCCCGTTTTGAAATTAATATTCAACGTGCTCTGTTTAATACTGGCTATTGTTTGTGGAACATAACGGACAGTTGGTGTCAATTACATACTGTACTTCAATTTCAGTTGAGAAATGGGAAGCCTTACAACGAATATTTTTATTTACATTAACGTGCGTAAATGGTCAATGATATTTATATTTTACCATTCACAGCAAATAAATTTTAAATATTAAAATTAATAATTCAACATCATACATATATAATTTTACAAATACATCGATGTAATTCTTCTATGTATTTTTACTTATATACGTACATATTATTATATGAAATAATTGTGCGAGGTAAAAGAAGTAAATAAAACCGTAAATTGTCAATTCACAATACACACGTGATGTAAAACGTAGAGTAGTTAGTTAAATCATTTGTTTATTCTATAAGTATTCTGTGCTATTGTGTTAAAGCGCATACACAGACCGTTCAACGCACGAAGCTTTCCAATTCAGTCTAACGTTAGGAACACGTTTACAATAAGATTTAACGTTTATAATCTAACAGTACCAAGGGGACACGCTAACACTTTCAAGGAAGCATTGAGACGTTTAAGAAAATTTGTCACCGCGGCCATCTTTTCAAGAGTCAGCGGCGTCCGGCGTCTCTTAACTTGACAAATCGATTACAACTTGCCGCAACATGAGGGTTACTGCGCTTCCTAATCATAGCCCGAGGCCGGGTATTGTGGACAGGCAGGCTAGGTATTATTAAAATTGTTCTTATCCGTATTTAAGTAATACGGGTTGAGTGAGAGCATTTCTTATTATCGTCACTATTTTTTTCCTAATGTTGCTGTTGTTCCGGAGGTAATGATCGCCTTGATTGGAGTGTAATAGAGTTCTTAATTATGTTATTAAGTAATGAACTGCATTTAACACTTAAACTAACCCCAAAAAAGCAATATTTTACACAGTGACATACGTATGTTGTGTAAATGGTTTCAATTTATATCCTCAAAATTACATGTCAACCTTTTTTTGTTATTGTATCGATATTATTGTTCGAGACAGCTGTTTAATGTTACAAATGAATTTAATATTGCTACTGTGTGCTAAACTGTATGGAGTCTGTACCGTGCGGACTAGAAGTGCGGCATGCAATATTGGAATTTCTGTCATGTTAACCTCGGCAAGCTACGATAGAGAGTCTAATAAGTGTAATACAGCGCAATACCGGGGTGCCAGCATCAACTATGACATTTTTAGTTATTGTTGTGTACACATCTCCAAATACTAACCTTTATAGTTAATTAAGAGTCAATATATGAGACAGATACTAAAGAAAATTATGTGTAAACAAATAACATTTACAGACAGAACAACGTTGAGAAATCTAACGTAACAAATGATAATACACTATCATATTTTCTTTTCTCTTCTACTGAAATTTCACGCCTTGAAAGGTTTTATGGGAGACTTCACTTAATAGGGAACCGGTTATTTCTACCGCGGTCGTTATTAAGATAATAATTTGTTTCGGTCTGAAGAGTGTGGTCGCAGGAACACCAGTATGTTTCATGCGATACTCCCTAGGTTTAGGAATAAATAAGTTTGTACGACTAATTTAGAATAGGACGATTTTCCACTCATACTAACTTATACTTAATAGTTTTACCAGGATTTCACTTAAGTTCGACTGACCCGTGGGATTAGTGGTTAGTGATCCTAACTGCGGAGCTGGAGGTCGTGGGTTCGATTTCCATTGAGGACAAATATTTCTGTGATATATACGAGCACTTTGTCTGCTAATATTGATTCAATATTAAAAAATAATACTTCAAACTTAGAAAATAAAAATATATAAGAAAATACGTAAACGATGTTGTCTGGAACGAGTACGATAGATGTTATTTATAAAATTGTTCCTTTTGATTAAAGGACTGTTCTTCTATAATGTTGGAGACATCCGGAGAATACTTATATTAATAACAATTATAAGACAAACTCACAATTACGCTTGTTTATCTTAGCACATAATTAGGAAAGAAACACTATCGACGCGACTTCGGGCTCGAGCCAAAGATAAGTTTGAGCGGTTGTTCACATATGTAATTTAAGAGAAATAATTTAAATATTTTCTATCGTATTGTTCGGGAGTGGATGAGAAAACAAGGAACACAAAAAATTGCAATTTGTAATAACTATGTCAAATCGATAGCAGCAGTAAAATTTCTTTATAGGCTCCTGAAAATTGTGAGAAACAATACATTTATACATTTTTCAATCAGCGTCGTCCACGTGCCTTTACTCAGCTTTAGCTTGGTATTCGAATTATGCAATAGACAAAGATGGAAATTGCCAGTCTGAGTCCACGTTAAGTGTGAGGTAACTAGTGAGGGGCGATTCGGTTGAGCTTCTGCGTGTCGCAGCCGTCTATGCTTGCGGGCGAGGCGAGCGGGCTGGCGCGAAGGTGGCGCGAGACGGCGGAGGCGGGGCGCGGCTCAGACGGACGCGTACGCGCGCGCCAGCGGACGTGTTCGCCACCGACAGCGCCACAGCGGCCGGGCCTCGCGCCCGCCGCGCCCGCGTGCGCGATTCCGCTATACAAACCTATTCATGCTTAGTTTTCTTTGGCTTTCAAAGCACTCGCGACGGGTTACCGGTGAGTTTTTGTTGTGGTGCAATTTTTTGTTGGGCTTTTGACGTGCATATATTTTCTTTTCGTATTCGCATCTTTCGCTTGATGTTCATGTTTTTTTGGGCTACGAAATTTATTTTGAGCTTTATTCTTTAGGAATTCATATTGTACTGGTTGACTTTTTTAAAATATTAACTGTTGTTCAATTTGGTAAATAAATAAGTTAAGTAAGCTATTAGTTGTTTTTATTATTCGTTGATTGTAATTATTTTTTAGAATTGTCATTATTGTGCCGTTTTGTTAATGAATTTTTTTTTAACAATTCTGTAAAATTTTTGTTGGTTTTTTAATTTGTTATATACGTTTTAATGGCCGCAATATTTTTGGTAACCTTTTTTATGACTTATCACATGGAAATATACATAAGTACGTATTTTAAAGTCACATATTTATTAGAAATATTATCTTAACCAATACTGACATACTATACATTTTTAGCCAACACACCATGATATATATGTAATTGTCAGAATTGTGCTGAAAAAGGCGTGTGTAAAAGTCTTCCGTGACTTCAACCGATATTTTGTACATTTATTCTTATTGTTCACAGTATCGGAACAATTTAAATCGATTACACCGTCATCTGGTAGTTTTAATTGATAAATACTGAATAGTATTATATTGCGCGATTCCAGATAATAGATAGATTCATCAGTGAATAGAAATTAAGTTTTGAGAATCGCGGGGTATTGTTGAAACTTTGACGACGGCTTCCTGTAAGAGTATTTACAGCACTTAATACGAGTTAAAACAATTATTATTTAATGAATTATAAGAAAAAAAAGGACTGCTACTTTACTAATATCGTTAAGATACATATGTTTTTGTGTATTTGGTAACACTAACAAAACCACTTAAGCATTTTAATTTTTTTTTTAACCTATGAGAAGCTAGCTACAAGGTAACGAAAATGTAAGTGTAAACGTCACTATTTGGCGTAGGTTCGAAAACTAGTGAAGACAGAAAATATTTTTTCAATATTCACAAAAAGTTTGCGAGGTTAGTTAAGTGAACTAATCTTTCTATTTTTGCGCACAAAACCTGGCAGTTTTGCTAGTATATAATATGCACATTGAAGTAAGAGATTTGTTATTCGATGATGTTCGACGGTTAAGGCTCTATAGAGAATATGCTAAGACGATTATCTAGTCGGAATGAGTAAACCGAAGCCTGGGCCTGCAACTGTAACTGTGGAACGGGTGTTTTGGGCGTTCGAGTGGAAATGGATTTGCTCGCGAAATGAAACATCAAAATATAGAACAGGCTGTGTTGATCGTTTTGAATTCATTGATTATGAATTAATAAACATTTTTATTTCCGGTCGAATATTGTTACATACATAGAAAATATAAAAAAGAAAGAAATAATAAAAATATATAACAAAAAAAGACAATCGCACAAAAGTAGCGAAATCGAAATTTAAAAATAAAATGAATAAAGTAAAAAAAATAAAAATGAAAATAAATGAATTAGGTACTTTCACTACTTTAAAATGTTTAATTACTGTTTTAAATAATTCTATTGACTGCAAGGAAGAAAAATAGAAAGAAATAAAATCTGTTCGCGATGAACAAAATATACTTCACAAAATCTAGGTAACTTTGAAAAGTCAGACGCGCGTACCTGGATTTGAACTCAGACTCAGATCGAGATAATGGAATCCAAAGCAAAAGGCTTATCACTGCTTCCCATTATGGTCAAAACGAAATGAGCCGTGTATAATTATGAGATACATAATTAAATCGTTCAATTAGTATAACAGCTTTATCGGTACAGTCCCCCTAAGCTTCTTATCCGGTCCATTAATTAGAAGACCTCGGTTACTGTTTGTCTTTGGATCCGATTAGTTCAATTGGATATCGACGGGGCCGAGATGATTCGACAGAAGCGCCGACTGTTATTTAGCTATCAGAGCCGATGACGCTTTTGTACATTGACTTGACCGCTGAGCCGCCTGTTGTAGGTTCGATTCCAGACAAAATTACAGAAGCTTGTACCTTGTAGCCAAACAGATGTTTTTATTTTGCGTGGCAATTAATGAAATTGGAAAAAAAATGTTTCTGGAAAATTCCTAACGGTCGCAACATTCGCATTGTTCATCTGTTTCGTCATTCTTTCATCAGTCATTCTTTGTGCGTGTCCGAACCACCAGAGCGTGTCCTTTCTCATTCCTGTACCCGCATTTCTGCAGCCGAATACCGTACGGATTCTTTCAACTCCTGTTAAACAAATTTGGAAAGAATGTTAACCATTAAATAAAGCAAAGAAACCATTTGAACATTCATTTTTACAGTTAATTAGACATTTCGTTTTATATCTGAGATTATGCGGGCGCCGCTCGTAATTCCATTTTGCGACAAAGATCTGCGAGTGAAGCCGTTGTAAATCTATAAAAAAGACAAAGTCTTATTTCTATTCCATTTATGGGATAAACTTCCATTTGCAGTATTCCTGGTGCGCTATGACATGGGGCTCTTTAAGAAAGGCTTAAAAAAGCACTTTTTCAAAATCGGCAACGCCTTGGCAATTCCCCTACCGTTGCATGTCCATAGGCGACGGTGACAAGAACAACAACAACAACATACCGTCACGCCAAGTCCCTAACGAGGTAGGCAGAAATCACCGAGTACCAAATATCTCTGTTCTTGCAAACCTGACGCGACGGTGACAACTTACAATAAGATCCGTTGGCTCGTTTGTTAGGTTAGATATATTGACTGGTGACATAGTAAGATAGATTGTGGCCTCGTGGTTGAGTGGTTAGAGACCTTGACTGCAAAACTGGAGGTCGGGGGTTCGATTCCCACTCTGGACAAACGTTTGTGTGATGAGTATATTTGTTTGTTCTGTGTTTGGCTGTAGTATAATATACGATATAATACTTATATAGATATTTTTATGAACATTTTATTGGTAAATAATCCTCTCCCGTCTGAACTGAAAGTTATAGCTTTGTTGCAAGAAGCATAGTACATCGGTCAAAGTGTATTTAAGAGATATGAGTTTTTTATTTTATTATGTAAACAACATTGTTATTGAAATAAAGACAATTAATATGATTTTTATGAGTACGTATATCTTATCATTTATGCTAACATTTCTATCACAAATTAATACTTTATAATTAGCTTCTGTTGTTATTACCGTTAGCTATTGGGTAGTACTGGCCACTTGTGGCTGTAGTATGCTCGTTTTTATTGATCTTATACAAAGAAAATTGAACTAACAAAAAAGGTTCAAGCGATCGTTTTAAGGGTTTTGGTTTCCTATCAGTCCCCCCTCTCTCTCACACACACTACTTCATAGTTTAACTGTGCATTATCGTAGCAATATACATCACATCCATTATACTGTTGTAAAGTGCAACATGGATGCAGTAAATGCACGTGAATAGATGAATGGCTTCAGTAGTATTATTGCGTCAGCGCTAACATTGGGATTATTAAGCGATATTAAGCGGATAAGTACATAAAGATAATAATGAGAGAAAGGAATATACTAAAAGAATAAAACAAAGTTAAGTAATGAAAATTTATTGCATGTAATTGGTTTTTCGTATCAATCACTTTGATATAGATATTATAAATGCAAAAGTTATTCTTAGAGTTGCAACCCACAAAAAAGACATGCCACTTAGAATTCTTTTAAAATGAACCCCAAAGAAAGAAATTAGTGGGGATATATTATATTTGAATTATGTAGATGTTCACGCACAGGCAGCGATAGCCGATACAATGGTTTAGATTTTAGAATCCCACTCTGGGAATCTGGACTTCAAATTCCGGCATGCACCTCTGATTTTACAAAGCTATGCATGTTACTATTGAAAAATATCACTTGTTGTATCGGTGACTGAAAATATCGTGAGAAAACCTACACTTCTTAGTAGCCAGTAGTGCCTAGAGCCTACAACCTTCTTATTATAGGACGCCCGTATCCAATCGTGAAATAGTAAAAAATATTGAAAATTAAGATTTTAAGTAGTTCCTGGCATTAATTACTGGGTAAATAAGCATGTCGACTGATTAAGTACTTGATTTGTTTATTATTGAATAAAAATGTATTATTAGATATTATTGTTATGGTTTCAATATAGGTATACACTAATTACAAAGTTATATTGGAAAATCATGTAAACAAAAAAACAATTATCAATCTGTTTAAATCGTTAAAATAATATGGTCGGACATTAATAATGTTTTCAAACCGACACGCCACTAACTCTCAAACGGTTTTTTCCTTGCCGACAGATAAAAGCAATAAAAGTTACTTGAGGCAGAAATCTTAAATTGCCCCAAGTTGACTCGAGTTGCCCCTAGTTGGCTTAGTTAGCCCCAAGTTTAACATTGCGGCATCTCGCTTCTATCCAAATTTAATTGCCAGCGTGAGTCATGAGCTCGTGGAATGCCGTCCATATAATTTTGATGAATGTTCAAACTTTTGGAAGGTTAACGGTTTTCAATTAAATGTCTCACTGGTCTTGTAATTTGGTAAGTGTCATTTTTTTTTTAAGTTCCATAATATGAAGTATGATGAGGCATTTATTTTTCATTTTTCCTAAAGAAAAAAATATGAAAAGTTACTTCATATAGTTTGTAATACTACCTAAATATCATAGCATTTTATAAGGCTTTTAACATTTGTAGTTTTCTGATGGCGATAGATATATAATACATATTTGCCGTTAATTAAAAATAATGAGTTTCCTTGTGCAAAGTGTCAAAAAATAAGAAAGGAAGAAAGGAAAAAAGCACTTTATTCTTCAGATTCTACATACACATTACATCAAATACAGAATAACTTTCAGAGTTTTGACCGGTCAGCTGCTGGCCGATGGAGGAATCAGTAGTGTACGAAACCGGAGTGTATTCGCATGTATGAGGACAATGATGAGAGATTTGGTATTCAGTGTTCTGTGTCTTCCAATTAGGGACCTCGCAGGTTGGTTTTATAATAATAATAGTGCCTTGAGACTATTACAAGAGGTCTCAATTACATTTTAAAGTGTGCTCTCAATAGCCGATTTGTTCCGTTGTTGTAGTTCTGTTTAAGTTTGATAATTCAAATTGTTTTATTCATTATAAGGTACATACATACACTTAATAAATGAATAAAACTTAATGGTCCTGAAATAGTTTAGATTTAGTATAGATGAAATCATAATTTAATTGTGTCTGAATTGTATCTGTTTGTACATACCGTCACGCCAGGTCCCTAACGGGGTAGGCAGAAAGCACCGAGTGTCAAACATCTCTCTCCTTGCAAATCTGACGCGCATCGTCTACATTAATCGCTCTCTTCAAGCATGCACGCCGGTTTCGGGGACTCTTGACTCCTCCATCAGCCAGTATCTGATCTATTTGGTTGAGATAGGAGAGTCTAGGTCTCCCTCGGCGCCTACATCCATCAACATCTGTTTGTGGGTCCTAATATTCAGATATATTTAAATCTAATATACAAATGTTCACGGAACATTTAGTGATTAAAGTACTTCTATATTAAGAGTTTTCCGTTTTTCTTGATTGCATTGTATTAAAAACAATTGAACAAAAAAGTCGTGGATTTTTTTATATAAACTCTAAAATAAGAAAAGCAACGATATAAAAATTTGCAAGGGACGCACGATTCGTCGGATACAATCGTATAATTTTGAGCAAAGTTCCATATAACTTAGTTACCGCATGTAAAAGGGAAGTTTCAAAGAAAGGATTCTCAGCGAAGTTGCGCTGAAAGCTTTTGGAACTTAATACGGACCCTTAGTATATTTTGTGTCCGCTTACCATTGTTATAAAGATATTACGTATTTTAAGAAGACATCATTTAGATCGTAAAAAGAAATCTTACATCGAAGAGATGTTAATAGACTCGTAGCTGGCATGCTTATGTTTGGTTTACGTTGCGCAGTTGCCTTTGACGACATTCAGAACGTGACACAAGCGAGGCCGTGTAGAAATATTACAGGGCGATCAAAAACGAACACTTAACAATGACAATTATATTTCAAATTAATTTTTCCTTATCGAATGATTTATTAATTTATTTTTCCGCGGTTCACTTATTTCGTAATGCCTTTTCTGATAAATACCGTATATTGCCATACGATCTCAGTGCAGTTCGGCGAACTACTTTAGTACTGGTTCCGTTAAGGGTAACGTTACCGTAGAAATACGTATATTACGCACATACGGATCGCTACCCGCAATGCCCGCTCTAAGTTCTTCTAGTGTGAAGCTATCGTTATTAGAGTGTTTGTGTTTCATACTGAATAATGACGCAGCTATTTGTATCTCTTTAGTGGAGGTTAGCATATCTATCTTCCAGATCAGCAAACGAGTCTATGACCAGAATGAAATTGGATGGATTCTAACTAATACTAACAATTTAATGTAGACGCGTACCCTTATTTTTGTCAATTATCTAAAGGTTGTCTGGTAGAGATAGCTGTAGCACAAGGCGAAATTGGTTCCAGATCACAACGTGTGGCAATAGCTTGTAACTACTGCCGGCTCGGTCGCTGCTCGCTTAGAAAAAAAAGTATCAAACTAATTTCCACACCGCAATTGCTCTGAATCAAACCAAGCTAACTTTTATCCGTACATTATTTTATCCTACCAACATTTATCCAGTATTCATAAACAAGTAGAATATTAAACTAAAGAGCAGAACTAAAAGCATAAATTACCGGCAATATTCAACTTTTCTGACAAAAAAAAGCTCGAACAAACTTCGCTCTGAGCTTTCACTCCATTTAATAAGCTCCAACAAAGAACACACGTGGATAACTTTCTCACGCTTACACACACGCCCGTAGTGTTATTCATTACTACGTGTTACCTGCGTCTTCGCTCTTGTCCGATAAATAAACACACATGACAGCTTATCGTGTGTTTCGTTATTTCACAGTCCGCCATTTTAAACTATTACACGAGATATAAAAGAGATAAATATTGTTTTTATTCAGTGCGGCGTTTTTCCATTGTCCTTGGTTTCACAATAACGTAATACAATATAATAACTTTATTGTATACAAATTATGAAAGCGAAGAATACAGAAAAGGTACACAAAAGGTAGATTTATTGCTTAAGTAGCTATTACGGGACAGAGGATCACGTGTACAGCGTGCGGGTTAAAGGTGTTAACGACGTCCATGTGCGAAGGAAAGGAGGGAATTAACTCATCATTGCCAACAACGTTACCATGTCGTTCTATCTCAATACAGAAAAATTCCAACGCAGACGCTTAAGTTCATTATACAGTCAGACTGTCCTCTTGACCTAGTGGTTAGAAACCCTGACTCCTGAACCGGAGGTCGTGGGTTTGATTCACAATCAGAACAAACATTTGTGTGATGAGCACATTTGTTTGTTGTGACTGAGTGTAGTAAAAATATATAAGTATAGTGTGTATATATGTTCAGCTGTCTGGTCAAGTTTGGGTTTAAATATTCGTGTGTAAGGTGCCCCAATAATTATTGTTTGCTCTTTGTAGTGCTCTCGTGTCAGGATAAAACGTAAAAAGACAGACAATCATGTTATAACATTTGGTTGTTATTCAGAAACACGACACCAATATGCAATCAATTAGCTAGCAGTTGCTATCCGCTTTAGTGGAATTGAGCTTATATCCTTCAGGCTGTTGATTAACTAAACTAAAAGTGGTGACGAATACAAATGTACGAGTATGTAGATTTGTGATTATGTGAAGAGAGTAGCACTTGTCCAGGCCGCACCTATGAGTGACTGCCGCCCTCCATTAATGGTTGGAACCACCCTGTGGCAACTGGCAATGTAAATAAGTTCAGTTATTATATGGTAAGGTGCAGTTAGTATTACTTAGTTTCCATACTATAAGAAGTTGAGTCTTAAGGATTATGCTCTTTTAAGCGGATCTAACATGTTCTACCGTCACCCAAAGATATAGTAAATAAACAAAATAGTGCTTATATCATTTAATTTAATTTCAATAAAGGTGTAGGCGGTGTGTATTTTCAATATAACCAATTAATTAATACACGACTGTGTAAATAATGTTACAACATTACTTACTATAGACACGTTAACGTACGAAGCTATAGAAAAGTAACGCACAGGCTATGGTTGTCTCGAAACGGACAGGCACACTGTATAAATTAACTTTTACCTCACAAGATAACATAATTGTACAAAGTTGGATTTCACTTACCTTTAAATGTAAAAAATAGTATACAGCACCGTGAAGTATATTACCGTGGAACCTATATAATTCCTTATTATTTTATTCTCACTTAAAATTACTTTGATTCAATGTAATGTCATGTCAAATGTACTGATTAGATCCGCGTGTGTTTTTGATTCCAGCCGCTTACATTTGTTTATTAAATTTTCTTTGTTTTACTTAGAGACCATGAATGTGTATAT
>DWDX01001150.1:0-20230 GCA_018245675.1 Agara michaeli | reverse complement strand
TAGCAGTGACTCAGAGTCTGGATGTGTGCCCGGTGCATGGCAATAGGCTCACCACCTATTCCATTGTGGGACTTAAAAACGTAACTGGTGAATTGTGGGGGTCTACTACACTCCTCTGCCTACCCCTTAGGGGATTACAGGCGTGATGTTACGTTTTTGTTTACACACATTGTTATTGTGCGTCTTGCGCACGGTGTTATATAAAATATCTTCATATTTATCGCATTTTTTTACTCGGTTTAACATGAACAAGCGTTCGAAACAGAAAAAAGATGAGAAGGGCTTACAAGTAATTAGTTTTGCGTCAGTCGCTCTGTTTAATTATTGCTCACATTTATTTACACATTAGGTTAATGGCAAAAACAAGTCCCTCATTCGGGATAAATTGCTCGTGTATCCCGAGAACGGGAGGACCGCGGTCATTTGTAACATATTATGTGGATGCTTTTGTTACAAGAGATAAAAGAATTAGTATTGTCTTTCTTTCTGAGTGCGGAAAGTCAATGGTTGGTTGCAAAAGCGAATAACAAATAGACATGGTATTTGTACAGCCACCTGCTGCAGACCGTTGCATTGCTTACTTACTATAAAACTATAGTACAAATTTACTTATATAGTATAGTATAGTATACTTATATAAGTATAGTTACTTACATAGTAAGTTAGTAAAGAGAAAAGGGAAAGTTAAAGTGTGAACGGTCTGGTTCTTAGTACCTTAGTATTTCAAATAGTACTTGGTTTGTGGTACTATGTAATTATTTCAATCTACATTTTGCATATAGATACCGCAATTGGATGCACAACTCATTTGGCATAATGTCAATGAAATCGCAAAAAAAGTCATTTTAATCTTGGGAATAACCTACAAACAGAAATCTTTTGGTCCAGTTATATTATTCTTCTTTCTTCAAAAATATCCTTAGGGTCAGGAAATGTCTCAATCGTAACAATTAATGTCGGAGTGGCAGTTACGCAGCCAGACACTAAGATAAAGCGATACTCTTTTTTTATAGCAATGTTGCCACATGAAGGTCACACTAAATCAACAGTACATCCTGTACAAAGCTGTGTCCACGATAGACTGAATTTAACGAGATCATTCACGCGATACCCGAAAGATTAATAAAGCGATTACAGTACGATCAGCAGTCGGTCAAGCAATAAACAACGTTGCGTGAAAATTGAGTTACTTCGAAAACATACCTCGTACAGGTAGATACGTTGGATTTCCGGAGTTTATCTGGTATGTACGGTAAGATCTTTAATCAGGAAACTGTCGGCGTCTCTTTGATGTACTGGCAAACGGGCCGTAGCTTTTTGTTTTGGTATAATTAGCTTTGTGGTATTCATCTCACCGCGTTGCGTTATTATTTCAGGTTCAAATCCCGGAAGGTGAAGGTGACAATTAATCGCGCTGAGTGCCTGTTTGTCCATTTTCTTGTCGTTACAATTTGTTTACCAAAATATATGTACATTCCGTTTTGTTACAACTGCGTTCAGATTTTCCAAAAACACTGAAAATTTCCAAACGTAAAATCAAAAATATATTAACACTTGTTCCGTAAATATCCTCGCATATAGAATCGTGGGCCATATTGTAATAAAATTTCGTTTTACAATATGATACAGGTTCAAATCCCAGGCGGTGAAAGTGATAATTAATCGTCCCGAGTGCTTGTGATGAAACTCGCTTTGTCCAGTTTTACGTTTGCTATTTGTAATTTGTTATATGTAAACATTGTTATATAATGAATGTTATGTTGGGAATGATATTTCGAGCGTTGTGTTTATGTGACTTTTTACACAATATGTGTATGATTTGTTAATGCGCACGTCCAGTTATAAGAAATCTCGTCACTAAGGAAGTCTGATGATTGTTACAATGAAGTTATTTTGAGGATGCCCGCAGGCCATCTTTTTAGCCGACTTCAAAAAGTATGAGGTAGGTACTCAATTCGTCTGTATTATTATTTTATTTTTATTTTTGTTACCTCGTAACTTTGGACTGCGTGGATCGAGTTCGATGTTATTTTTTAAATCGAAAGATGATGCTTCCCGTGTGGTCCCATTGGTCTATAAGAATAACAAGATTGGACCTTGTATTATTTGTTTACTTTTTAGTGCACATTATTTTGTTTTACAATAGTTTTCCACTTGAAGGATCGTCAAAATATAAACAAAGGTCATACATATCAGATACATACATACATCAGAAGATAAAGGTGGACTAAGAAAACTATTAGTGCTTATTTATGATTTTTTTTTCCTTTTTGTTTAAATCTACTGTTTTATACGACAGCAAAGGCAAAAAATTCAATTAATTTGTTGGGTATTTTTTTCCTAAACTCTTAGACTACTACGGTAAGAGGGTACTAAGCTGCTTCAAAACATAAGACTGTAAGCGTTCAACAGTGAACTAATTAGCGGAGTTAACTAGGTCGATGGATTGCATGCGGCATGCAGTTCGCTAAGTTAGTTCCTGCTACCAGTCAGCGTTACCTAAATTTGGATACGTGCATTAATCAAAATCAATCTAACATTTCAAAGCTCTTAAAACTCTGAATATGCTTCAAAATCTATTTACCGCTTTAAGCAACATTGCCAATGAAGTATTGAACAGATTACTTTTACGCCCAAATATTTTTATACTAGCCAGCGATTTGAAAAACTCAATAGAAAAATACAATATAACAAGGTAAATACACCGCAAGCAAAACGCCACTACAAAAGTAGGTATACCCGTATTTCCTTGCGCGATTTACAACCCTTTATTAAATTTTCAGAGCGCACACTGACTAATATTCACAAAATAACAAAATTCAGCGACAACCCGTCGAAGTAAGGTTAAATAATCGCAGCTAATCTGTCTTACAGAATGGGTATTTAATCCTCAATCGAAAGGGTTGGAGGGGTGAGTCGAGTTAAATCAGGTAAATTCATTATATAAGGTGATTGTAACAATAGGGTGCCCCGAAATCGTAGCGTCTAATCGATATATAGCTTTACGACGTTGCCCGCAACGGTTTTGAATATGGAATTTAATCAACCGGCTAAGATATTGCCAGGGGACCGACTGTAAGTTACTCGCAATTGCTGTTTAAGCTCCGTTGCATATGTGATTTCATTTGATTGGCCTAGCCATTACAATCAGGGTTCATGAATAATTCTAGTTTAATTGGAGAATAGGGTTGTTAATTTTTGTAAAATTATCGATTTTTAATCAATAATATCTTCGGTAATTACATCCAGAGCCATCTAATTAGAAAATTAAGCAGGTTTTTATAACATATCACATGTATAATCGTTGATTTAAAAATAGAACAAACATTCAGCGAACAACTTTTGTCTTGGGAATCGAATCCGCACATCCTCGTTCAGCAACCTAATAACCACTGAACCAAAGCCCCACTCAATCAATATTTCCTTTCGAAATGTTTTTTGTAAATCGCTTAAGAAAATCAATGTAGCAAAATACATTTCATTAAATGTTTAATGTAACTCTCAACTACATCATTATGTTTGCAATTCAGTACAAACCCAACGGGACCCTATTGAGACGTTTTAATTTCCGTGAAATCGTAGTCCCAAATCCATATAAATTTTACGACATTTCCGTGAGACTATAACTCTATGGAATTTAATCAACCGCCCGAGTCATTGGTAGGGGACTAGTTGCAGATCATTCCAATTCGCAATTCAACCCCAGTAAGTTTAATTAAGGAGCTGTTAGTTTTAGTGCGGTTTGATGTTATTTTTCGACTATTATCAAAACTATTTCAATTTTAATCACGAAAATCGTAAGGTAAATCGGGAGGTCCTGGATTCAAATCCCGGGTTGGGTACTGCTGGATTTTTCTAATTTAGAATTTCTAGTAGTGACTCAGAGTCTGGATGTGTGCCCGGTGCATGGTAATAGGCTCACCACCTATTCCATTGTGGGGCTTAAACGTAACTGGTGAAATGTGGGGGTATATTACACTACTCTGCCTACCCCTTAGGGGATTACAGGCGTGATGTTACGTTTATACTACGAAATGTATATATAATACCTGTTTTTTTGAACGTACAATTTATAATATCGTCTTTTTTGTATATTGCACATTGTTGGTTCATTTTTAGGAGCATAATAAATGACGTGCCCTTTCCGTCTTAAAATATATAGCTTTCTGAATACCGAAATAGGCAGTAAGATTATAAAATTCTCTTCGCTTGCAATCATTGTTGCACTCTGCAGAATGCATTATGGCACATCAATAGTGGACAGGCCAAGACGGGAGAGGAAATTGGAGGCAGTTCTTACCATCTATGGAAAATAACAGACTTGCTCGATTGCGAATATATAAAAGTTAAGCGATATTACTTAATTTATTATGTTCTGGCTAAATATATGTATTCGTAAATGTCTTATGATTGATATAAGAAAAACAGCGAACTATTATTTTTTGTTAAATAAAGCGAAAATAATCGCTAGTTACCCAACTACATTCATGTGTGAAGCGAAGTTTAATCCTATCCTTTACAAGTGGACACAACGTCAAAGGCATGAGCTCATATAAATTATATCGTGACTCTTGTAGTATGTACTGTTCAAGGACGAAAATAATTAAGTTATATGATCTTGAAGTTCATGAAAAAAAACGTACTTGGCAACCGACTGTCAGTTGACAAAGACAATTATTTTGGGGCTCAATTCGCTATTTGTTACTTGTCGGCGGTTGTACAGTTTCCTAATGGCTTGCAAATTTTACAAATTGTTCGCAAGAAAATGTAATCGGTGGAAATACTGTAACGACGTTATTTCTTGCCGACCTTTCTTTGACCAATTTCTTTTGTACCTAATTTATTTCCTCTTTGTTTGAGTACAATAAAATGGACACTGAAATATATGTTCGTCATTCAACCAAAAAATACGTCGCGGAGAGTACGAGTGGCGTAAAAACTAAGTCATGAATAATTTTCGACGCCGCTCAATTGTTGGTTCAGTGAGCGTTGGATTTGAGACGTATTTCGGAATTTTCTAAAACAAAATTTTATTTCACCAAAGTATTGAATAAAATAGAACATTTACCACTTCGCTCGTATTTTTAGAACCTTTTTATGTAACAGACCATACTTAGATGAAGCTAATTGGTTTAATTGATCGACATTTAGAAAGAAACGACAAAAATGGTACTAGGCTATCTGAAAAACTAGATACGGCAAATTGAGTCCGGATCCAATTAATCTATCTCTAAAAACTGCTTATTCACAATCATGATAGGATATTGTAGCCGCGACCTAAACGTTGAATGTGTTTACCGTAACTACTACTCTACTTTGGCTTATATTACATAATATATTGTTTAATTTCTATGTAAATGTAACGGTTAAATATCAGTGCGGTACAGTGATGGATACGAAGAAAATCTAATTAAAAAAAGAAGCATAATGTTCATTATAAATCAAGCCAAGTAATTCGCTTTTTTTTGCAGGTCCCGAATCATTTAAGCAAATCTTTAAGACGAGCTAGTTATTTACATTAGATGCGATATGAGCGGTGTCTATCTGTACTGCTTTTTAAACCTTTTTTTTGAATAAAATTAACCCAGCTAACAGGCAGACCGCTTGACGAAGCTGAAGCTATTCTCAGGACCTTTGACTAGTTTAAAGACGAGTATTTAATGTTTATCTCCCACTCCGGGGGGTCTGGGTTCGATCCTGGTTACCTCTGTTTTGTTACGTGCGTTTTATATCTACATATAAAATGTATACATCACTTACTATAACAGTTAAGGAAAACGTCGTGAGCAAGCCTACAAACCTTAGAGACGTTATAAAGTATATAATATTTTCTGAGGTGTGTGAAGTCTACCAATTCGCATTTGGCCAGCGTGGCAGACTATGGCCTAAATGCCTCTCACTATAATAGGAGACCCGGTCAAAAAGTGGACTAATAAACGGGTTAAGAAAAAAGTGTCTAATAGGAAAATATTTAATTATCCTATGTTTAGACATTATGGTACTTTGAAAATAAAATAAATTGTTATTGTCGTGAAACAGTGCAAGGTTAAGGCAAAGTATATTAAGTAAGTAGGTGGATACTAAAAAAGTAAATAACTTCAAACATAAACAACACATAAAACGGAGGAAACCTCTCGGGTCGCATAAAACAATGTTTCAGGCAATATTTGGGTAATAAAGAGGTAAACGATCACTGGTGTATCACTTCCGCGGCATTTGATCCACTATGGCGTCGTAAATGGAACACGCTTTTGGATATCCTATATTTATACATAAAAAGATATTATATATATAAAACTCTCGAGCCACGATATTTGTCCGCGATGGACTCCAAAACGTCTCAACCGATTTTAATCAAATTTTGCATAGGATCGTATTTACCTGGATTAATAATCTCAATATTTGTTATTGCAAATTAGATATCTTTTATACGACATAGGGTGGTAATTACTTATAAACTCCAGCAGTGCATGGCGTATGTTAGCTTGTCTCGGGTTGCCATTGTCGGAAAACGACCATGATTGGAACCTGACACTCGCTGATGCAGCATTGACATGACCACAAATTAATGTAACACATTTTAATTGAACCAACCACCTATATAATTCACCTGCACTGTACACACATGAATATACTCGTATAAACTAGTATCGAATACATGTATCGAATACATGTAGTATCGAATACAGACCTCTCGTATTGTTAGAAAAATATAACTAGGGAATATACCAAATGGATGTATGCAGACATTACTGTTTCGCCGCACGCATAATGTAAACTTAACAATGTTATTATATTTATGCAGTTTGGCCTATTTCGTATAGGGGTAGGCAAACCTCGATGATTTCCACCAGCTACGAATGTCTTTATTCGAAGTGGTTGTACAGTTTCTTTTATTAGCGGTACTGTTGGCCTGATCTTCCTCTTACATTAATCGAAACAAAGTGGCTCTAAAGTCCACACTTAACAATGCCTATTTAAATAAAAACTATTATTATATAACATAATATTACACGACGTTAGCCGCGTGTCATTTATTACTTGTACTTCTTAGCAGTGAAAAGGCATTTACGCTCAAGTTTGATGTCATAAAGGCCCAATGACTGCGCTCTTCCCTTGTTGTTATTCATGACGGCTCGGAGTCTCGCGGAGACGTTATCCTGATTGCTTTATTGCGGCCGCTTATACTCAACAATAACAATTTATATTAATTGGAAAACTGAGATTCTACGGCGCTAGACTCCTCTGTGAAAAGTCGAGAAATGTTAGCGATTCATAATGTAATACACGTGGCATTCCAACACATTTTTACACAGATGGATGGATGATATGTGTACGTATTAAATTTGAGATCTGTTTAAATAAAATGCGTGTTATAGTTTGTGTTTTTTATAATTTACTATAGAATTAAAATTGGAAAGTGTAGCCGTAGAGGAGAACGTGTACGCTCATAGCAGCGATCAAAGACAAAGAGAGTGTTGCCAGTCTGTTGACATTACAGAATAATGTCGGCCAAAAAATTTGAACTACGGCAGTGCTCAGGTTTGCCAGTAAAACCTAAGATTTATTAACTGTATACCTCCTGTGGTAAAAGTTTGGAAGATTCTGCGATCATCTTTAATTTTGAACCTTAAGCAGCGTTTCCATGGTAAAATTTAGGTTTAACATCATAGACATGGTTAATATTAATTATACCCATAATTATTAAATATACTTATGGAAGCAGAGGGCCGTGTTGACTGCTGGAATTGAATGGAATAATAAATGTTATTCTATAAAATGATGGGAAAACTTTTTAATTTCCCTCCTAGCATGATAAATAAGCCATTTTCTTACATGCTGATTGGTGGAGTAACATACCTACAAGGATTTAAGGTAGTTAACGTAAAAAAAATTAGTAAAATAGTGTCAAATAAATTGTAGAAACTAGCACGCGGGGTTAGAGCAAATATATAAAACAAAACTCTCAGATCTCTAAGTAATGAAATCATTATTTTTAATATATTATAAAAAACCAAGAAGCAGTGTACGTGTTATAAATATATTACTGAAATATAATCTTAAAAACATTTACCACTACACGTATGTGTATAGAATATGTTAAGTTAAAATTATATGTGGCACGCTAACGAGCGGTGGGTTTGACGTCATTAAACTTTTCGAGGTTCTTCAGACTTTTCTGAAGTAGGCGAAAAACACACGCATGCATGTTCTAGTTTAAAAGTATGAGAGGCGGCATAATTACTGGTCGTTTATATAATGAATGCGTCAATGTGCCGCCGGTGGCGAGCCTGGTCGCCGAGAATCGGCATCTGTACACGCTCGTACCCGTGCGTGGAACACAAATGACTGCTACGAAACAACGAGTCTAAATATATTTTTTATAAAACATTAAAATGACCGCTAAGTCGTACTCGGGCCTAAAAGTTTCTCACTATGAGAAGACAGCAGTGACCAGCAGTGGAAGAATAGAAGGGTCGAAAAAATATTAAAATAGTAATGAATTACCAAGACATTTGTTCTAAATAAACTAACGTTGTTTTGCAAAAGTAAGTTAATTCGAAAAAAAATTGTTCATCCCAACAACAAATTACGTCTGACTAAATCATATCTCTACCTATACTGTAAAGTTACTCTACATTTTATAAAGTAGGTTGCACTTTTTTAATATCTCTACATATTTCTCTATTCTACTTATATTTTATGGATTTGTCTTAAGTCGCTTAATTTGAATAATATTTATTTGTTGTATTGTAATATTAAACTAAAAAGCAGGTGTCGTATATGTATAATATTTTTCGTGCCTCATACATACGAGTATAACGTTCTTCAAGTAAAATAAGATAAAGTTTAAACAACAGAATAGAGTTATCAGAAAACTCTCAGTAAATAACTACTTGATTTCACATGGCAACTTACCATTGAGTGTCAATCAGCAAGTCCTTTATAAAGACAGCTGGATATCTTGTCTTGATAATCCAGTTAGCTCGCTCATACTCGTATATTTCAGGTATAGAAATGTTTCTTATATCAAGACGGAAATACTTTTATACGAAAGTTCAGTGTCCAAAACATTTTACATAAGTTCTTGCATTATATATTCTTTAATTTATAACTCTGAATTAATATTACATATACTGACTGGAAAAAGAGCAGTGATATTTTGTATCAAATGTTTTTTAATTGGTTTCTTACTTACCTTTTGATTCATTAAAGCGTTCAGTTACATAAAAAATGACATGAATTCCTAGTGGGTTGTTTAATTTTCATTTATATTTTACAAATTTAATCATAGCGTATTTTTTGTAGTGCTCGAGCCCTGATGCGGATGCGAATTGCAAACGATCTCCAAAGTTAAGGGTCGATGCGCATGGTCGTCATTTAGATGGGTGCCTGCTAGTAGCAAGTTGTCACGAAGCGTTTCCGTGCTTCGAACTTACTTTTAAATGTCAGTCTGGGTATCTATAGCTAAGAATCGGTTAACCTAATCGGAGGCCTTAAATGCGTCTTTAAATCAACTGACAGTCGGATTGGCCTACTTTGACTGTTGGAGTACGCTCTAGCTTTCCGCAGTTAGAGGATAGACCCGTGTCTCGCGGTAAAAAGTAAGATGATGGTACATTTTCGAGGGCATGGAACATATTGGTGGCGGTTCACATTGTTGGTTGACCTACTGGCAACTCATCCAGCTCTCCTCCAATGTATGTTGGCCTGTCTTCTCGACATATCAGTAGTATAAGCACGTGGCAGTCGGTAACTTTTCAACTATTTGGCAAAAGATAACTACGAGTGTAATCTGCACAATCCGGAAAGTTATCGACCGATGCCGTTTCTCCATTCAATTCTCAAGGTCACGATGGGTAGTCTTGACAGACCTGATATGCGCCCTAGATTGGGTCAGCCGCTCTTGCCACTATGCGTTTGGACGATACTAAGTAGCAATATACCCAGAATTAATGATATACACATGGACATACCTTATGCAAGATGAGTTGACAAGCAACAGTGACTTTACATATGGGTGTCATATTCCGTCTCTTCTATGTATTTAACAGGATGGCTTTACAAATATTATACAGATCATGAAAGCTAGATACGATCTAAGTAAGATAACACAAACCAACCCTTCGTATACAGCTTGAATACGTAACGTTGACGGCTCACATGGGAACTGTATGCAAATTGGACGGCGCCTTGAGACGAGCTGCTGTCAACGAGCTCGCTATATGTGAATGGCAAAAAGCGAGAAGGGGTCACTTTTTGCTAAAAACAAGCTTTTAAGGAATACTTCATTTATATTGATGCTTTGTAACAACAACAGAATCATGAATGAAAACGGCTATAGCAAAATAATCTAATTTAGATAGAACAATATATGATGTATATGTTGACGCTATTTAAGTAATTGCTTAACAAAACATATTAACGTTTTAAAATATCATAACAACCTTCGGCTTCATCAAGTTACTTAACATATTTTTATATTAAACCGTAGAGCTTTTTCGCGAAAACGTCTTTTTATTTATTAATACCATGGAATGATCGAGAGCAATCTAGTTTGTTTTATTCATCTTCCGAAACGGGAAATATAAAAGATACAAAAGGAATTTTCTCGTGATTTAAAATAAATTTAGTATTAGTGCTAATGGCAGTCCAAGTGCCGAGAGATAAATAATATATGCGGCCGGCATTCGCGCAATCATTTTTTATTAATGTTTTAGAAGGTCTAGTGGAAAAGAGCAAAATTCCCTTTTGGTAAATTTAAGTTATAAATTGTTTTGCAAAACGTGGCCCCTGCGTTATTGGTCAGACGATTATTCAAATTTCATGAATGGCGTAAGTAATACTATGAGATTACACATATTGAGATTAATGGATGGTATCCAGTTAAGGTGGATTAAAGTATTTAGAACATTGATTAATATTCTAACTCCCTTTGTACAGGAGCAGAGAGGAAGCTATGCACAAAGCCGACATGGGACGGGCATTAAACAGTGGCTTCGATAAACGGCCCAATAACTTATGTAAAGTACGGGTGCATCGCGTTACACTACAACCCCTACATGCCCCTCGCGGTTGATACGCATGCGCGTGCACCGACGGCCGCGCACGGCATATGCGGAATATTAAAGGAGGAAAGAGAAAAAAATTAACTTGTGAAGCCATTTTCGTCTATCGGCGCCCCTCACCCGCCACGGGCTTCTCGATGCAGGCAGAGAGCCTCGCGCGGTCGCGGCAGACGAACGCCGTTTGTGCATGAGCGGCGCGCGCTCGATCTCTCCCTCGATCGCAAGTCGCAACCGGTCCACCCGGGACATGTCATTAGATGTTATGTTTTAAATAATATGTGCAGTATTTAAAGAACTTCCTTATACTTAAGGCCGTGAACAGTGCAATTTACTTATATCCTATAGACCCAACTTTATAATAGTGCGCGTAAACTTTTCGGTGTAGTGTAAGTTTTAAGAAGTTTTTTCTTGTGTTACCCAAGTTTAAGTGACACAGACTGAATTGTCGCATGGAATAGCGTGCTTACTTCTTGTGTCACACTACTCACTTGGATTTGTTGACAAGTTCTACACAAAGTTTTAATGAAAATTTGTAAAGTTAAATTGTATTTAGATTAAAAGTTAACCTGACTCATAATTGTTGATTGTGGAAAGGAATTCGAGCGTGTAGCAGAGAACAACTAACAAAGAGGTATGTACAAACTTTAAACTTAAAGCTTAGTAAACAAGATGAATTTACCTTTCAACATATGAAAAAGTTGTTGTCATTGTAATTTTGAGAGCAGTTATGTAGAAAATACGCTGGACTCTATTATTGTAAGATTCTGTATTTATTATTATATATTTTACGCACTTACACAAGTCTACTCTCATAAGATTGTTCGGGGTTCTTGTGACACATGAAAGTATTTTTGCAGAGTAGATATTTAGTTATACAACTAGGTAATCAAATAATAATTTCATTAATATAAAGTAGTGAAAAGAAAACGCATTCAATTGAATATTGTATTGAAAATTGAATGATGAATTTGCATCGACTGTTAAAAAATAAACATTGAAAATGTTCTAAATATTTTTTTTGATCTGCCGTATTTATGTACGTATGTAAAAATACGCACCATAAGATATTGTAGCTGGAGGTTAACAAGTCCATCTTTCAAAAAGCTTGTTAAGGGCGTTGTAAATCATAACTTGTATAGGGATCAATATAACTTCAGGGTGCACTCGAAAATAGACAACAATAATAAAAAATCCATACCGCGCTCAATAAATTATTGGAAGACGTTCTTTTTATTGGAGTAACGAATGGTGAGATGAGTAATGGCACAACTTTTAACGATAAATCACGTTTTCCCTGCTTCAGAAGAGCTCCCGCCCGACACTTGGGTAGTATTTGGCAAGACCCCACTCGTTAGTTTTCTCTGATACACTTATCTTATATCTGCAATCAATGATCTAGAAAAAGTACACAGCAAAGTTTCTCCGCGTTCTTACAGAAAGCTTGTATATTATATACCTAAATATATGTGTACGCTTCGTAATTTGTCTAGTTAAAGATTTATGATCTAGGCACATTTTGTTATCTCACTTGATATTTCTTACGAGAAATGTAAGATTCTATTATGGAATTAATATTTCACTTTCATAATTTATTCGAAGCTGAAACGATTTATGGCGTATTATCCAGATACTTAGCAATTTTTGTAGTAATCCAATGTAAACTTAAGATATTGCTTTGATAACTGTAATGGACAATAAGAGTGTGAAATGTTTTATGAAGTTTAAATTAACTCTTGAGAAATGTGTTAATAATAGTTAAAACGATTAAGACAGTTGTGGCATGTAATACCTTTTAAAGTTTTAATGATTAGTACCTACTGTCCAAAACTTATCAACAAATCATAAAAAAATATTTTGTATAAAAACTGAACATACGATGTGGTGACCATCATCATAATCATGTAGTACATACATTATATTTAAGATGTATCAGATTTGCAAGAACGTGTTAACTTTGGTTAACTGAGATGGACGGACGTTGTGTGAGACGAAAAAACAAAGGAAACAATTGAAGAAATGGGTTTCGAGTCTGTTGCTATTTCGTCAAGAAAATAGAAGTGCTAAATAGAAGTAGTCGATGGACCGTGAAATGACGTGTCGGCGAACCCATGCTTGATGAACTATTGTTTAGGAATGTTGAGTTGCGGCCGGGTGTTCGCTTTTGGGGCTCTATTAATATTGGATCTGTTCGATTTGGGAAAGCATTTCAAAATCCAAGGGTATGACTTCGTACAACGTAAACGGCTCCAATATTATGGCTTTAATTTGTTCTAAATTAAAACGGAAGTCTATCCCATGTTCTATGATTATAAAATTATAAAATTCAGATTAGTTTACCGGCTTCGCAAGCTCCGGGTCGGGAAAGGTTAACTTGTTTGGACGTTAATCTGATTTATTGAGATACTTAAAATTTCAATGTTGTACTACTGCGTGAATTAATAAAATTTAATCTAATAAATCTACCATTAGCATAGTAATGTCAAACGTTCTTTACCATTATAATAAATGGGTATGAGAAATTCTTATGATTAAAAAGCACATTTGTATAAATATACTTAAACAGAAAAAGATTAATATCTGAGATGGTATCGGTGTACCTATGAGTTTTTTATTGTTTATATTCCAGATTATTATATAATTCGTGGAAGGGCGAGGGAGTGATATCGTCAGGGAAATTATCGATGGCAATAAAAGGCGTTCCCACGTTACCGGAAGCAGGCACTGGATCGCCACGCTCCGGTACTTTGCTCTTTCACTATTGTCCCTTTGTTCCTGCTTAGCTTCGTCAGGCTTTGAAAAGAGCGGCGCTTTATTCGTTGGATCTAGTTTGCCGCGCTTAATTCTTATTGCATCATTCGTTCCACACCATTTTCTATTTCGCTTTCATCGATCACTTCTCCAGCTCCCTCGCCACGGATTCATCGGGCAAGTGCCGTGGATACTGTCATGTCACGATTTTATGATTTTCTTTCACACTACCTATCAAAGCCTCGTCCGTAACGGGTGTTACGGAACATTCAACTTTTAAAAAAAGTCTTTTAGACTTTCCGTATCAATTTCACGACTTCTCTTACAGAATTTATTAGACACATTTATTTAGAAGTCGACAGCATGAATTGACATATGAGTGCTATAGATAGGTATTTCATGTTGCTCTATTGTAAAATATTTATATTTTAATAACTAAAGGTAGGCAAAGACTAATAATTCCCAATGGCTAAGGTCCTGACAATGAATATTTTGTTATAATTATAGTACATTTGTACTATTTCGTTTCATAAAAACCTATTCTTTGTTTATTTTTGTTAACGATAGTGGATATTAATTACTAACAGATTACATTTACATTTATTTAATAGGTAATTGTTTTCTAATGTTATCTTTTTTTAGATCTTGAGATATTATGTTGCAAAATGTTTGTGTAGAGGACCAGAAATCTAGTGAAATTTGCATTCCGGTTTCGTCTCAACAATCAACATCGTCTTAGACCACCCGCGTAGACCTGAAACCACGATTCATTATCAACTTTATTGCAATGGAACAGGATTTTATATTCGTTCCTTACTTCATTAACTTGATTTCCATTGCCTATAGCTTGCAATACAGGCGCTCTATAATCATCGTCCCTTTGCGCAAACATATTATAAACAACCTATGTTACATTACTTACTACTACCTTCATTAAGTGTAATAAACATTGTTTCTGACATGGCAAAGAAAACAACAAGATTAAATTTTTGCCGTAAAGTATTTGTGTATTTAATAAGGCTGAGCTGTAGTCAAGACTCTTGATAAGATTCCTTTTTAATTTTTCCTCAACATCTCAAATAACACAGTTGCAGCACTCGAATCTCATTAGCGACCGAAACAAAGAATAAAAACTCGGAGCAATAAATTTAGCGAGGCTCAAGTCGAAACGTTTACGGTTCCCTTTAATTTGGTTGCCATTGTCGAGGCGTCCCGCTGGGTGCCGCCCGTTGGATTTCTTGCTAGAATTCCAGCTGCTATAAGCATTATTTACTTCTTATTAGTCCATTACGAACGGAAATTTAATTTTATGTTCCAAGTGCTCGGACCAAATTATTTTAAATTAATTAACGGCGAAAACGCAAATACTCAATCTTTTATTGATATTGAAAAACCACCTCGCATATGCAGTAGAGGAACAAAAAGTGGCAGATGTGTTGCTTTAAGTTGCTCGTATCAATAAATCAAAGTGATTTTTGTTAGACTGTTAAGACACGGATAGCCACCGCAAGTAGAACTTCGGAGAACCGATGTTTATTTTAAAAGACCGACGTCTAAGGGTTTAACCATTGGGAGCCTTGTGAGTGAAGTGAGTGACGTTGCACTTTTATATTGCCGCTTCGCGGCTGCACTCTCTGATAAAATTAATAGTTGTCCGGCTATCGATGGCAGCGATAAATTTATCCGACTGTGAAAAGGTACACACATCAATCAATCCGCGGTAATTGAAAATGTACAACTGCGGTCTTCGCCTCAAATTATAGGGAACTCTAAAGTGTGGGATATATCTCTGGGTATAAGATATCCACAAGCTCACTAGTGAATTTTAGTAGGGATTTGCAACCGTACTAAAATTTTACTGTTTAAGAGGTGCATGTGTTTCGCAGATCTTCACCGAGTGTGGCCCATCTGTGGAGAGTAGAACGTGCCGTTTTGGATCCATATTAAAATTCCCACACATAAAATTGAATAAAAAAAAGGTTCACCCGACAGCCATTCCCAAGGCACAACAAACAAGCAGGTAAGCGAATCTTTACGACCCCTGAAGAATGGAGAACATCAGCCGCTGAGGGACTTTACATCTTATTACTATTTGTTAAAGAACATGTTTATATTAAAGGAATTATAATATGGGGACCTTTTCTCATAACATTTTGGAACCATACAATTTGTTTTAGAGTTAAGCAAATTTAGGTGGTATTTCGAGGATAAAGAGTTCATTGAAATCATTATCTCGAATATTTAATCATAGCATACCTATGGCGTGGTCGTAATTCTTCATTATGCGATAATATTTTGAGTAGATTAATAAAAGCTAAATGTTATGTGTATATATTGAAATATAATTCAATTTTATTATTAGTGTGAGTTAACATGACAATAAATTAAAATTATATGGTATTTAATTATAAAGTTACTTTTATCGTTATGTAAAACTTATCATTGTTCTGTCACTTATCACTGTTAACGACAACTGTTTGGTTGTTTATTGGATTACGTTTTCGCATGATCATTTTTGCCGCGCGTCGTGTATATGCGGCATTGAAGACGATGCGTGCAGGCCTTTATGTTGTTAAACAACGTGTTAACATTCCACCGGTTGTGTCCACTGTCAATAAAGGATGAGCGGAGGCGGCAGCACCGCCGTCCTCAGTAAAGAAACCGAGTATCAAGTTGCCGTGACAAATATCAATTTAACTTCTTAATATGTGTATAATTTTTTTATTTACATTTGCTTTCGCTTTAGCTTTTGATTTGATCCGCAATCAATTGACAAACGAATTATAAAAGTTTCTGAATACATACAAATAGAATTGTTTATTTCTTTTCCAATTACTGATCCGCAGTATGTATATTATTCAACATTTCAATTATAATTCGATTAGTCTTAAGCGATATATAAATAGGCTCTTTTAGTTTCTAAGTTATATCCTATTATCCTATCTAAAATTATCCTATCCTATTAAAAACTAAATACATGTTGGTATTTTATTTTCTATACTTGGTTTTGTAACTTCCAAAGGCTTTATCTGTTACCCTTTTCAGTTTGCCTTTATAAAGGAGTTTTGTTATTTAATCCTGGCATATTTAACCTGGCTGATGTTAAATTATAAAATAGTTGGGGTTGGCTTCGTCCAGCGGTGGTCGGACAATCAAAACAATAATGTTATGATAGGAGCCGGCCGCGGCCTCTCGTGTTTATTTTAAACATTCACCGACAACCACCGTAAGATTATCTTCTAGTAATACTACACCACTAGGCTGTGTGCTTTACCTCGTTGGTGTTGTTTAACGATCCCTTTCATATCCACTTCGAGTTTACACTTTCTATAAACAGATCATTAATATACTCGAACTCTGAATCTTTCATCACGCGTATATAATTATGTTTAAGATCGAATATTGATACAACTCTTATGTCAACATTTTTGACTATCCAATGACAGGTTATTCGGAGAGCATTACGCGTGAATGCTAATGTGACTTCATGAGTTATAAATAAAACGCATATGTATGTATATGTTTTTCACGGTCGGATTAAGTAATAGTATCGGTTAACCGAATGGTTAATTTGCCAACAGGTTTGAGCAATAGGTATACCGTGCGGGATACATCGAAAATCTTACCTATCGGTAATTTGTATTGAAATGGAGATAACGTTAAAGTTTAAATTGTATGTGCCTTATTAAAATGGATATTGCATTTAAAATGAAATGATTATACAGATTTCATCGCAAGTGGAAGCTTAATGTTTGGCAGTAAGATATCTACCGTGTTCATTATATTTAATGAAAACTTTGCACACCGATAATAATTCCTAGAATACACAGAAATCGATGAGATTATATTTTTCTGCTAAATATTCTTTATTTCTTTTCTACAAAAGTTACTTTCTATGACTGTGATCCTTTTCATGACCTACTATTGGATACAAGTCTACATATCTGTAATAGAGTATTTCGAATTTACTTTATATACCTTATATTCCGTTACGTTGACTTCAAAACAAGTAGTTGCTTTAAAATCAATACACGAATATTGTTCACGTGAATGTTAATTAGTTCGTCGCGGTCTCCGGTGTAGTCCCTTTGAGCTTCAACGTAACGACATCCTCTGACGCTACCGAGTTTGTAACGTTTTGATTTACGTAAGTTGCATTTTTTAAAATCCGTTATCGTCATTAAATATATTCATTATAAATCACTATGTTGATTGTATTCTCACGTGGATGAAGTAAAATAGTTACGCTTGGAAACCTTGAATGTTATTAATGTTTATTTAGTTAATAATACTTCTTTGTAGTGTGACTTTTCATATTAGTATATAATATTAATAATAACTGGGGACGATTCCACACAGCGCTATCGGATTCCAAATTAGACAATTGAATGGTTATTTTATGGTAACCGGACAGCTGATAAACATACATATAAACATACGATATAATACTTATATAGATATTTTTGTTACGACCAGACACAGAATATTCCCGCCCAGGACAAACAAATGTGCCCTTTTCACAAATGTTTGTCCTGGGCGGGAATCGAACCCACGACCTCTGGTTTTGCAGTCAGGGTCTCTAACCACGCGACCACTAGGCCAGTCGTATATCGATCTTTTTTTTAAGGTTGTAAGAATTGTTATTAGTACGAATTTCTAGGGTTTAAGTTTATGACTTGTAGCGCTGTATATAATAGGTTTATTTATTAACTCATCCACAATGATGACGCGGGGGCCATTGTTAACGGCGGCCGATATGTGAGTCACAAACCACAGTGCTACGTAGTCATTCAACGTCTGGATACATAATAAAGTAATTCATGTTATAAGATTCAATACAATTATAAATGTTAGAAAATAGTCGCTATTATCTTCCAACCCGCCACAAACAACAAACAAACGACTAAAGGACAAAGAAAGTTGTTTTACGTTCTAGCTTTGCTGTTATATGTACTATGTATATTTTTGCTATAATAACGCTAGATATTGTTTTACTGACTTCTAAAGTGATAAAAAGCATTTAGGAGTATTAAAGCATGACTAGACTGAATAATTAATTTAGTATAGGAGTACGTAATGTTTTTTTTTTCTAAGTAATATTTTAACTCGACCTTAATACCAATCTTTAATTAAGTAACTTTAAATCTATAAGTTATTGTTTGTTGTGTAAACTTAAGGTATTTAAATGACATGCTAATCGAATGGATGTAATTTATTTTGTAGGAACGTACTACTGCGTACCGTTACCACTGATCAAATATTTTCGAAATAGTGATTATTTATTCAAATTATGGCGTTTGCATGATTGGTTCTTTACTATCATCTTAACTAAGATTAGTAAATGAACGGGATTATTTTAAAGTTTCATATTATCCCAATAAGTTTCCAAGCGTTTAATAATATTTAATTAAATATCAAAAGCATATTCGTCAATCTAATTCGCTATTAGTTAAAACATTTTTGTATTATATAATTAAACTATTGTATTTAATTTATAAAGTCATTTTTAAGTAATACACAACGCATTACTTCGCTTTTGCCTACTTACTACGTAGAAATGAGTAAGTAATTTAAATATCACAACAAACAATAAAGCTTGATTTTACTAAACAAGGAATAACCCGCGTGGTATATTTACGAGTCATAAAGAACTTAATTTAGGTTAAGTACAATATTTTTGATTGTTTAACAATAGCACTTTGACAGTAACTTTATTTGATTGCGTGGTAAGTTAAAATTTATTTTAAAGACGTTTTAATTCTTGGAGACATAAATGCCAGATATTCACTATTTTTCCACACGCCGCATCCAGATGATTTAGCAAACTTTTTTATTCTCTACATATATATGACACTTGATACACGATAATGCTTACAATGAAATTCGAAGAAAGCGTGAGCTGCGTGTATCTACACGTTTTTATTACGGATCTGAAAAAAATTATGAAGTGAGTACTTAATTTAGCTCGCTACTTAACTAATTTAAATACATTACATTTTCTTGTAATAAATATAGCCTCGTTTCAATGTTACGGCCCAATTGAGTGTTTTTAAGGTACTAAAAATAACTGGCAATGCCAGTTTTGTTACAACAATATTGTCTCCAATATAATTTCACTGGCTACTTCAATATCTAATCTGTACACAGTTAGTGCATTAGGCAGTACAAGTAAATATGGTTATTGCGACTGGCGTCGACACACCGTTCATTTAAATTATAACTTTGTGCGATAACAAATAATTAAGTACATAGATTGTAATATGGTTCTTGTGAATTAAATTAAACATTTGTTACAAATGGTATTGACACATTTGCTACAAATGATTCATTGAAAATAAGACAAAGACGTTTATTTGCACAAATATGGGTACATATAAAAATGTTACAAGTCTACTAGTTCAAGCCATATTTTG